>VZRI01012525.1:253637-292561 GCA_013397515.1 Upupa epops | reverse complement strand
TGGCGCCTGGGGGGGGCGAGGGCAGAAAAGCCCCGCTCAGCACCATGGCGTCCAGCTATGCCCACGCCATGGACAGACAGGCCCTGTTGCCTGCCCGCCTCGACGGCCCCGCCGGGCTGGACAATTTACAAGCCAAGAAGAACTTCTCCGTGAGTCACCTGCTGGACCTGGAGGAGGCGGGAGACATGGTGGCCGCTCAGGCGGACGAGGGCGGCGGAGAACCCGGCCGGAGCTTGTTGGAGTCCCCCGGGCTGACCAGCGGCAGTGACACCCCGCAACAGGACAGTAAGTGCTGGGACATCGCCCCTACCCCAAGCATCCCACCCTAAGCATCCCCCAATTTCCACCACGTGTGCCGCCGCTTCACATGTGCCGCCGCTCCCCGGGACAGACCGACCGGTGCCGGTCCGAGGGGTCCGGCAAGGAAGCTGCTAGAGGAGCTGCCGGTCGGTCCCAGTGCTCGAGTCGGCCTTCCCCGCTGCCTTCTGGGTGACACGGAGGGGAACAGACTCGGATGCCGGGCAGGATCGGGACCGGGGACTGAACTCCCTCTGCTTGTTGGGGTGTGGGTTTGAGTACGGGGCTTGGCTGGACGGGGCGAGGCGCGGCAGAGCATCCCTCCATCCCGTCCGTCCGTCCATGCGCTCGACCCGTCAGAGCTGAGGCCACAGTCGGTTGTCCGACCGTCTTCCTGGAAGCATAGCTGCTCGCAGAGTGGAGCCAGCGGTCACCTCCTCCCCAAGCCCTCCCCTGGGCTGCCCGTGTTCACGCGTCCGCGCTTGGCCGCGCAAGTAGCGGCTGGAGGCGACGGAGATGGGCGCGGACTTGCGCGGCATTTCCCAAGCGCCGCTCGTGATTTTTCCGAGGGCAGCGCTGACAGAAGGGACAACCCCGGCAGAGCAGGGTAAAGTGGGGGTGCGGGACCAGCAAACCCACCCCCACACATCCCCATTAACCTCCCTGAGCTTTCGGTTAAAACCCAGGATGATCCCCTGCCGCAGGGACTGGCCGCGGTTTTCGCTGTGGAAAAGGGCCGTCGGCTGCTCCCCGTCTGCCGTGGGGTGGGCAGGACAATGAACTTTTGTTCTTCTTGAAATTTTCGTTAGCTTTGCGTTTGGGTTTTTGTTGTTGTTGAGTTTTTTATTTTCCACCTCCCCGACCCTCTTTTCCCCGCGGGTCCGACGTGGCTTTCTCAGTATCCCGAAGGAAGCCGGGCTGGGGAAGGGGGGGATCTTCCAAAGAACAACCTCTCCTTACCCTCCTACCCTTGCTTAACCCCGGTAAGACTTTGTCTCCGGGCAGGGAAGCATCACCCCGGGCGGGTTTTTTGCGGGAGCGCGGTCGGGAAGGCAGTGGTGGGTGCGCGGCTACCGGAACCACTCCTCGCCCTCCCGGAGAGCCGGACTGGGGTGTAGTTGAGGGACTCACCACCGCCGGGGTGTTGCTTTAAAAGTTGCCCCCTGGTAAATGTAATTTATTTATGACCCTAAATATGTGTGTTTTAGAAGGGAAGACAGTGATTGCGGCTTTCCTTCCCTGGTTCGGCTCTCTGTGCCGCAGCATTGTGACCACAGAAACTCTAAGATACGAACGTAGAAGTGAACTAGACAACGGTTTTTTTCCTTCATTTTAGTTTATGATGTTTTATTTAGACTCGATTTATTCCTTTGACAACTGCTGAGTTCTCCGAAGCAAGCGGGTGAGCCTGGAGATGAGGGGCTGTGTTTCCCCGACACCTACCCTGCTATTAGAGCATGAAAACAAGCAAAAACCCCAGTCCGAGGGGGTGTTTCCCAGCCAGCATTGCCAAGCTTCAAATAAATTAGAAGTTCTTCGAACGCTCTGAAAGTTTTAGTGCTGTTGCAGTGAATTAGAAAGTTTTGAAAGTATTCTAAAGCAAGTGAAAAAAATAATAAAATAACAGTGGGGATAAATCCTCCTGGTTTATTGGGCAGAACTGTCATCTGGGCTTTCTGGCTTTTTTGCTGGCGTGTTCGGTAGATCCTGTGAATCTCGGTGCCTCAGTTTCCCCACCATCCATGCAGGAAAAGGACCGAGCTATGTAGTGCTGTGGAGACATCAGCTCTTCTCGGTGAAAAATGAGAGTTGGGTTAGTGTAAAATTTAACACGGGGCTCAGTTATTCTCCACCTTACTGAGAGACAGAAGATAAAAGCCCCTTGGAGAAACTGTGGGATGTCCCAAGCTCCAAGCTGAGGGAAAGTCAGCTATTCTGTCCCAAGGTGAAGTGAAAAGACAAATCGTTTGTAATCTGAAATGAAGGGGAGAAAAGTTTTGACACTGAAATGACAAAAAGTTTTATTGAGACTTCTGAGTTTGAAGGAGCTATTTCACCACAAGCTCATTTGAAATCGGTTCAGGACAAAGCGTTTATCCTATTAAAAAGACAAAAGCTCTACATGCATCAGAGCAGCTGTGACTCTAACATTTACAAGGAGAACTGTCAGCATGTTGAGGAGCTGATTTTTGAGTGGTGCTGGATCGCTGTTATCGACTTTAGTTCACCTTGGAGCTCAGAAAGCCAAACCCCAAAAGCTGGTAGAATTCCCAGCGAACCTGCTCACCCAGGAAAATTTTGCAATCCGTAGTCTTCCTTGTTGAAAAGATGCAACCAACTTTCACTTTGCTAGCAGAGTTTTCGTTAACTGCTGCTGGAAATGGGATGGAAATGGGAACCCCTGAATGTACCAGCAACAATTGGCTCCCACTGCTCCTGTGCCCTTTGGGAGTGGCAGAAACCTGCCCATGGCCTGTGGGTGCCCAGAGCTTATGGCTCTGAGCAGGGTTAATTCTCAAATCTTGAGCTGGTAAGATGTTAGCACTTTTTTTTGTTGTTTCTAAGATTGCATTTCTGACCTGTGCTGGTTTTGTGGTTGGTTTATTTGAATCTTGCTGTCAGTGGCCTGTAAAGTAATGCAGAGAGGGTGTGAGCAGTCGAAGAAAAATCTCTATGCACAGATTTATTTTGTGAGGAAAGAGTAAAACCTCCTGCACAGGTTTTGCACATTGGAGATATTACTGTTCTTTAATTTCTCTCTAGTATAAAAGCGTCAACAAGCGCTGTCAGGGCTGGTTGACAATTAAAGCCAGGGCACAGGCTGCCTGCAGCCCCCCGTCACTTCTCAGCAGGCAATATGACCTCCTCAGCACCGCTGCTCCTTCCCAAGGCAGGAGGTGAGTTTCTTTGCTCAGGCTGGGTCAAGCAGAGCTTCTGTGCTGGCTTCAGCCCTCTCAGGCAGCAGGTTGAGTGCCCAAAGAAGAGCTTTTTCAGCCGGGATACTGTTCGGTGATGGAGCTCCTTGATGCAGGATTTTGCAGAGTCCGGAAATTAAGGTGATGTCAAGAAAAGCGAAGACAAATTCAGGGAGGGCTGAGGATGCCTCTTCATTGCACCATTGTGTGGAGGATCAGCCAGGGCAGACATGGCTCCATTGCTGCTTGGGCTTATACCCTCTGACTTCGTCATTCCTGGCAGCCTGAGACAGGATCCTGAGCTGAAGGACCTTTATTCTGTGCCCACATGGCTGTTCTTTATGCTTTAATTGCTTCTTTTTAATCAGAACAAGTTGAGGTTGCTGCAGGGGTAAGAGGGGTAAAAGTAAGTACTGAATTGCTTCTGTTTGTCAGGTGATTCTGTGTAGTTGTGTTTCTCCACCCTTCACAGAAAAACCCGATGTACCTTAAAAAGAGCTGGAGAAGCTCTGCCACTGCTCTGTAATGTAAAGGGGTTCAGCAAGCTGCTGAGTTGCAGGATGATGAAGTGGGAGAAGGTGCCAGGGACAACTGTAGGATTTTATTTATAAACTTCTGCTTTGTCTTCTAGTACCAAGTGGTTCTTCTGTTAGTGAAACATAACCATTACTCACAGAAGATGCCGAGGTTGTAGAGCTGGGATGTACAATGAACAAAAACAGGGGGAATGCAGGGAAAATTGATTAAATATAGCATCTCTTTTCTTCCTCTGCTGCCCTACAGAGCTGATGGGTGAAGGGAGAATCCACAGGGAGCAGCTGGTGGGCACTGGTTACACACAGGAACCCGCCAGTGTGTTGAACCTTATGGGTGCTGCCACAGCTTTCCAGAACCAACTGTCCTCTTCCAGCAGCTGATGTGGAAAATATTGGGACTAGTTGGGTGTAATAGTTAAGGCACTTGCCCATGTTATCAGTGTGACAAAGAGCTTGGTTTTCCTTGCTGGACTAATCCTTCCGCAGGTTGGTTGTCCCGTGCGTATCCATTCTAAAGGCTTCTTGCCCAACAAGCGGATAGAGCTTGCTGAGTAATGGTTGTGTAACGGCTGAGTAACGGATAGATAAGTCACACAGGTAGAAGTTTGAGTAACTTCCTTCCATTGCTGTTCCTTGGGGATATCTATTTAATTTCACTCCCAAGCTGGCTGCTGTGTGGTTATTCTGTCAAGGATCTCGCAGTGTTGGATATTTCTTCTTACATCCCTGAATCCTACAGTTAGTGGGAAAACATGTGGTGTTTTTTCAGGTACCTTTCTAGAGCTCCTGGATGCAGGCAAAAGCTGGAAATGTGACTGTTGCAAACCTGGAGTCCTAAAAAAATATAAAGGCATCATAAAGCAAACAAAAACGGGTAATTATGTTACTAACAAATTAAAACTAGCCATGTGAATCTGAAGGAGGGAGCTGAGTTGGTTTGCGAGTGCCTTCCATTTGACGGGCCAAACTAGACTTTTATTTGTTTGTGGATTTCACTTTTTATCACAACCGGTTTTGCTTCCTGGTTCTCATGGTCTCAGAATTTGCTGATGGTATTTGTGTTTTCAATCCATCCATGCAGAGCTTCCAACTTTTTAATTTGAAAAAGATTTTCCTGAAGGTTTTCACTTCCCCCCTCCCCACCCCCTGCTCCTTAATGTAATGAAAACATTGCCATGAAAATTAGATTTTGAAATCTCTCATAAAACTTAAAGGTTTGGTCTAAACTGCTAGAACGCACTTAATGAACATCAGCTTTCTGTGATCTGCAGCGCGTTTCCACTACCAGCCAGTTGATTTTCCGTCCTTTCGGTGAGGAACAGAGCAGTGATAGCATGGGAAAATATTATCTCAGGGTTGATTTGTGCAATCTTTCTTCACACAGGTGACCCATGGGGTTCAATGGACCTCTTATATGGGTGCCAGTTAGGCGCATTAGCCTTTAAAGACCTGACGAGCAGCCCTGTATTTTGTGTCCAGGGGAATATTTCTGCTCATGAAACAGTTTTGCTGTTTTGGGTTCAGGGACATGAGATCCTTTTGCCTTTTCAGCAGAGGTGGAACTTGCATCAACATGTGTGATATCGGGCAGCCTGGAAAGAAAGAGCAAGAGCATGGAGAAAGAGAACATAAGCAGGAGGGGCTGGAACGCTGAGTGTTTGACAAGACAAATGCAGAATCACAGGACCTGAATTCCTTCAAGGATTATAAATTTATCCTTTTTCCCCCTAGTCAACTGAGTTTGCTTCCATGGTTTTTGATGTCACCAGAATGCTGTGGTGGGTTTCCAGGTGTTTATTCCTGGTTTCAAGTTGTTTATGATAGGTTTAATCTTTTTTGAAACCCGTATTAAGTAGCCCTGAGGGACCTGAGCTCCTGCTGGGTCTGTGTTGCATAATTGAAGCACATCACGAGTATTTACCAAGTGTCACAATAGTCCACACTTGGACCTCTGTTTCTGGGGAGGATGAATCACCAGATTGCTGCTTCCCCACCCTACTTGCCTTTCCTAAAGCAAGCTTGAATTTCTGATCAGATTATGGATGTGTAAAGGGCAAATCATCACAGTCTGTCTGGATGAGCTGCGGTCCAGGGCTCTGATCTGACTTTGAACTGTCCTAGCGGCTTCACGCACAGGACACAGAAAAGTTTCAGAATGTGCCTGGGTGGTGGAGCACAGAGCACATGTAGGTTTTCAGTATGGTTCCCCCAAGAGAAACCTGTTGTGCAGTTGCTGTATATGGGCAAGGTCTTCTGAACCTGCTGTTTGCTCTGATGGGAAAGCAGGCAGCAGAAAAAGGGGTGTGAAATCCTCGTGGGCTTTACAGCAGTTAGGTGGGCTGTGGAGGACAGTGGGCAGCAAGGGGAGATGCAGCATGAAGTCAACCTCTTACTGGCCACTGGAGCATCTCTGTGAAGGCTTTGCGTTACAGACTGTGCCAGTGAAAGCTCACACATGCATAAGTGCAGGTGCCACCAGCCTTACAATGTGGATCCGTGAGGATTTGTTGTCATTTATGTGTCCAGGGGTCCTCTGCAGCAATCCTGCAGTTCTTACTCCTAGATCTACCGGCCCTGCTCATGTTTGTCGTTTCCACATTGACCAGTCACCTAGCCCGCCCTTTCTTTTTCCTACACTCTTCCCACTGGACCCGGCTGGTGTCTACTATGTAGCCCTGGCAGGCGCTGTGAGGTGTGAATGGGAGCACAGTGGAGGTTCCTGGGGTGTCTGCTGGGATTGTGGTAGCATCATTCTGAAAGATCTTTCTTTCAAATTGTAACATCTGGAGGATGCTGGTTGGGAGGGGAAGGGATGTTGGAGCTGAGCGATGAGGACCACCTCCTACAAAGGAAAGCCTGGCTTCTGCAACGATGAGTCTGTGAAGGCTGAAGCTGGGAAGAGGGGCCTGATGTGCAAGTCAGTGAGCAGCAATTTCAGTTTACATAGCTTTCTGGGCTCCTCTCACCTCCATAGGCTGAGACTAGATTATGCCAGCATTTAAAGAACTGTCCCAGACAGTCTGGGTTTGTCCGGCCCGCATGAAGTAGACGTTTGCCTTGGGGTGGCAGCCCAGGACATCCTGGTGCCTTGTGTTCCTGGAAGTGAAGGTTAGAAGAGAGGTGAGGAGAGCCAGCTGTGCTATTAACAACTCACTACATCCTATTGCAGCATTCAGTTCATATTCCACCCAAATTTTCCCCCATTTCTGGCTAGAGAAACTTTCCTACAGGAGAAACTCCAGCAAGACTGCAGGGCAGGGCAAATGTCCAAAGAGCTGCTCAGTATCTGGCTGGAACCCTCTCCACGTCTTGATGAGCTGCTCAGGCAGCAAAACTGCTTTTGCACCAAGAGCTGGAATTCATCAGGAGCTCAGGGATGTTGCTTCCTGCTCTGAGCCCACCAGCAGATGATCTTCTTCTGTAACTTCCTTGACCAAAGTAACCTGAAAGTTCTCCATGACCCTGTGGGGCAGCATAAAACTGCCAGCAGGAGCTGCAGAGTGGTCAGGCTTAGAGAAAGAAGGTGCCATCCTGCTCTGAAGGGGACTAGCAGTCCTGGTGCACTGGGTCTCACTGGGTAGCTGGTGCCTGGATATGATGGAGCAGAGTGGGTAGCTGCAGAAGGCAGCATTCAAGTAGCTTCCAGCCCTCTCTTGTAGAGATGGTGACTGTGAGGTGTTAGGTGCTGGACCAGTCAAAGTTGGGTAGATTTTGAACCCATGGGGACCTTCAGTAGTCTGCTCTTTGCTCTCAGTTCCATTATACGTGGGGTCGCTGAAGGAGAGGTGGGTGAGCTGGGCTGAGCAGAGCCCGTGTGCCGGTGAAGCTGTGAAGACCTCAGTGCTTCTGGAAATCATCCTTTTTTTGTAAGCGTCACTAATATGACCCGCATTTGGGGAGGAAAATAAAATCAGGCTTTGCAGCTTCCGAAGAGCCATCAGTTCTCAGCATAAGCTCAGCGGAGTCGAGGCTCTGCGGGGATGGATTGGACTTTAATAGGGAAAAGTGCCTGAGCCGTAACAGTGAAAACAGAGTGTTAATGCTCTCGGCCTGGTGCTACAGAAAGGGCTGCCCTCCTGTCCCTGTGAAATCTGGGCTGGTTTCCCGTAAAGCTTTACAACACTTTCCCCACCCTATGGCTTGAAACACCAGTAACACTTCATACCCATTAGCCTCCTGCGTCCTTGCAGCACTGAGTTTCCCCTGTGTGGAAGGTACAGAGTGGAGGTTCTTGCTGGGGATGGATGACTCCTGTTGCTGACAGTGCTGGAGAAAGCTGGTGACGGGGCTGTGTCTCTTTCCTGAGTGTTTGCTCCCATTTGGCACTGGGAAGGCTGTCTTTAGACAAGAGCTGTTAGCACAGCCTTGAGTGCCTGAGATTGTCAGAGCAAATGAATTGGGTGATGCTGCAGCGAGGGAGAGAAAAACAACTTTGAGGACCAGCCTAGAGCCAAGCTCTGCATCCTGCTGCCTTCACACTGGATCTGATGGAAACCTGTACCTCTTTGTGGATCACAGGTGATGGTGGTGGTGAAATCACAGGTCTGAAATCAGTGCACAAGGCAGCCTGCTAGGGAGGGCATTTCTCTGCTCCATATGCACACCAAGCAGTGTAGGACCACTCAGCTTGGAGGGTACCATAGGACCGAGTTTGTAGGGTGTGGTGTTTGTTGGTACTGGGAGCAGCCTACCTAGAAAAGGCTTCCACTCAAAATCTTCGTTGAACAAGGTTTTTTAATCCTCCAAACATTCAGTGAGATGCCTCAGCAGGAAAACCTGGCTCTTCAAAATGCCTTGAACACAGAGTCTTGGGGTCTAGTTTTCTGTAAGCTCACTGCTGTAACATAAGTTCACCTCGCTGTGCCTCAGTTTTCCTACCCGTATAACTGGGTAAAGTTCTGGCCCCTATTTGTGGGGTTTGTGATCTGCTGGATGTGTGTTATATAAGATCTTGGCTACAATTGTGAGTCGGGAAAGGTTTGCCACCTTCTGCGTCGCCCCCAGCAAGTAGCTGTTTCATCTACTTCTGTCTCAGGAATCGACCACCTTCAGTGTTAATTAACTGATTAGCATTGAGGAGATCCCCTTCCATGAATTGGAGAGACTTCCAGCAAGTTTGTTCCTGCAGGGGACCCACCTCCTGCTCTGGTGCACCCGAGTGCACCCCATGCCCTTAGGGCAAGTTTTGTTTGCTGCCTGAACCCGTCAGTGAGGTGAAACACTTCTTGGTGGCAGATATTTACTTGTGGACTCAGATCTCCTGAACATCTTCAGACGCTTGGGCTCTCCACAAACACAAAGGATGCAAAGAGCAGCACGTGCTGGTTAGCTGGAAGGTCCCTGGTGTTTTTGGTGGCAGGCAGTGAGATGCCCAGTATTTGGTTGGGATGGTCACACTCTTTCTTGGCTATAGCCTGGCCTTGAAGGTTTGTCCAGAAAGGTCTTTACTTAGTTTGTGGCTGATCCATCTCATGGAAACTAGGAGGACTGCTCAGGCGTAAGCACTTGTGACACGGTGCTTGCTTGTAATTTGGTTTTTGTTGTTTCTCCTTAAAACAAAAAATAATTAAAAGAATCAGTTACTCGGTTAAAAGAAGTAATCACCTGTGATTTAGGAGAGGGATCTCTCACTGTAAATAATAAATTAGTGTTGGGAGACCAGGCAGGCAGAACGGTTGATGAATATCCTGCAGGCTGGAAGTTGTTTATCAAGCCTGTTTGAAGACTTATGACTAACAAGCTCATTTACAGAGTTTGGAGTCTGTTCATGAACCATCCTCCAGCTGGGAGGATGTGGGAATCATCAGAAAATGTATTCACAAGTTACTCGATCGTTTCAAAAAACCATCAAACAAACAAAGACTGGGGTTTGGAAGGGAACTGAAAATTCCTCCTTCTCCCCCCTGCTGGGTTTTCTGAGGCTTTCCCCTTAGGAAAATGAGGGGCCTGGAGAAGAATGAAGAACCCCACGTTGCTTGCTAATGACCTATTTTGGGGCTAACCCTTCCTCTGAATGCCCTGCCACCGGCCAAGCCCTCCAGCTGCAGGAGAACTGGTCCCCCACGGGATGTGCTTTGCAAGATCCTGTCACTGGTGCCGATGGGATGGATCTGTCTGGTCTCCGCCACTGATTCCCAATAGGGAAACTGGGCTTGCTGGGGAAAGTGGCTGCTCTCACTGCTCTGATGAACTTACAGATCTCCTGCGTCTCACAGCTCAGTGTGTTTCTGCATGGTGACCTCTGAAGGAGGGTGACAAGGGAGCCACTGGTATCAACCTGCTCTCTATAAAGGATGATTACTTCAGCATAAGGAGTCTAACTGGAGTCCTGAAGCACCAAGCCCTTTGCAGACCTGCTCACCTGGCCTTGAACTAATCCTCCCTCAGTGCAAAACTTCACATCTTTATGAGGCAAGGCTGACAATTTTCACTTCCAGCATCTCCTTTAATTCTGCCTTGTTTGTGGAGCCTCCTGTTGTGCTTGGCCATGGGAGGGCTCCCAGTGGGCTCTGCTTGGGCAGGCTGCATGCTGAGGGATGATCTGATCTCCAAGTCCACCTGCTTTTATTGTCGTGAAGTAGGGAAATCCTCCCAGGTCTAGTGACAGTAGAGAAATCCTGGAAGAGATGTGGAAATCCCAGGTACAGATCTGGTGGAGACAAATGTAACAGTGTAGAGCTGATCCTACCTTGGGAAGGGAGTAAGAGGGATCTCTTGGACATCTTTTCCCTAAGATTTAGTGATTGTGGGAGTTTAGTGGGAATGGGTCTAGGTGCTTAATCCTGCGTTTCATCTGTCCTGGCCTGTAAAATAATGCTGCCTCCAGTTTTGATCTGCTTATGGAACAGGTGGCTGTGCTGTGCTCAACTAGGATGCCTGCAGAGCGAGGGAAGTGTGGGTGGGGAAAGGGATGTGGTCGTTGAGGGTGACCCAGTATTGGGAAGCCAGGCAACACATTTCTTAGACAACATGCCTTTTGGCTTTTGGTTGATGTTGTGGAAAAGCTAAGCCAGTCTGCAATTAGTAAGAAAACAGGCTCAAAAACTGCCCTTTGTTGATCTGGGTAGGTTTGTGTCTGCCTTTGTGCTCCTCTGGCCAGAGACTGTGCCTGGAGGAGGACGTGGTGAACCAGTGAAGAGGATACCTTGTTCTCAGAGAGCTACAGCACTCTCTGGAGCTGGGTTCTGATTTTTCTTGCCAGCAGTGGTGCCAGGCTCCATTTCTCCAGCCCCTCCTGCTGTACCCACAGCAGTGCTCTCCAGGTATCATCAGGAGGGCTTTGCTCTCTTACACTCTGCCAGTCCTCCCTCTGCTCAGCCTCCTCTGTTCCCTTCTGCTCATGGGAACACTGGGAGTCGTTTCCAGACATTTGTGGTGATGGATTTGATTTCCCATTTCCATGACTTTCTAGTAAGATGCTTATTGGGAATTTTTCTTCTTTAATCTATTGCAGAAAGATAGAGCAAGAGCCAGTGGGTGGGAGCAAAAGCCCAACATGCATTCCCAGGAGGTAGGAAACACATTTTTTAACTGTGAGATGCTGCAAAATCACTCGAAATAACTCTGAAGGAGAGCACTGGCTTCTCCATCCATGAGTGTCTGGAAGCCCTTTTGTCAGCTGTGAGTTACTGGTCTTGCTCACGGCATAACTGGGTGAAATGCCATGGCTGGGTCTCACACGGAAAGCTGCTCTGGCTATGGGACAGATGGATGCCCCACAGCATTTGTGCACAGCCCCACTTTAGGGATATCCCTGCCAGGGAACTGGATCACAGGACCAGATGGAGAACACAGATCCACACGGTGCGAGGCTGTTTACAAGTTTGAACCAAAACGCAGTGAGAAATACGAAAGAAAAGCGATCTCTGGTCACCACTCCTCAGGCCCTTTGGTGGACCAGGTGCCATGTGCGTTTATAGGACAACCCTTTCGAAATCCCACTGTTGGGAGTAGCAGGGATAGGAAAAACCTCTGCAGAGCAAACATCAGACATGGAAACAGCCCAACTCCCTCTTATATTTTGGGACCTCTTCTGAGTTTATCACAGCTCTGAAGCAAATGGGCTGCTGCATGAGATTTCTAGTATTTCTGGCCAGGTTGAGAGTCTTTGTGCAGAGCGCGTCTTGTAATCGCAACCCTCTCAGCCTTGGGTAAAACGAGGGAAACAGGGAGACCTGCAAATCTAATCAGTGGTGGGTAAGGGATAAATGTGCTCAGCATCCTCATGGGACAGATTGCTCCGAATTGCTGGGGTGGGCTCTCTGGGAAGGTCACAGATGGCTGTGCAAGTTGGCACAAAGGGAAAGGTGCTTGCAGGACCACGATAATTAGGAGGAGGATCCTGCTAAACAAGGACTAGCTAAAAGGCTGCAGAAAAGCAGCTCCCCTGAGAGTGTTCATAGCACAAAACCCTCGAAGCTGGTCTTCTGCTCTGCTGATGAGCCTATGAAGTTAAAGGAACAAAGAGAACGGCACCTTCCTGGCTAATCACCTTTCTCTGCCCCCCACTCTGGCATCTCCCTGCACTGGTGCTCACTGTATGCGGACACGTGCTCATGGACACACTGTTGGCCAAGGAGGATGGAGGTGCTGAGGTTTCCAAATGTGTTTTGTTCCTAGAAAGGACGTTAAGTAGAAAAGCACAACGAGAAATGTTTTGGTGACCAGTTTGGTTTGGAGGAATTGTGCTTTCCTTTGGTATGATTAGTAATGGGGGTAGGGAGAAAGATCAAAATAATCCAATTCCTCTTAAAACTTTCCTAGGCTGAGCCATGTTCAAACCTCAAACCGGGGTGAAAAGTCAAAAGGTCTCTGAATTCGTTCCAGATTGACTCCAGGCAAGATTCACACTTTGGAAAAAAATCCTGGTGCCCTCATGGGCAGGTTCAGTCCTCCCAGCAGAGTCATGGCAGCAGGTTGGGGTGGTTGGCATCACTGCGCAGTGCTCAGGCACACCCTGGTGTATCTCACAGCAAGGTGCAGACTTGAAATCCCTGTCTGCACTGCAGATACCATCCCTGAAGACCAGCATCATCTTTTCCTAGGTCCTTCTGAAAACATGGTTCACAGTTCACAGTAATGATAAGGCTGGAAAAGACCTTAAAGATCATCCAGTCCAACCTAAAACCAACCAAGTTATCCACTGCTGCAACCCCAAAATGCCAATGAGAATAGGATCATCCTAAAATAGCTGTGATGTGGCTGGATTTGCTGCAGCCTGTGCCCTGGGTGTTAATCCTGCTTTAGGGCAGCCCCTCTGCCTGGTGTGCAAGACAGAGAAGGTATCTCCTGGGGGAAATGTCCATCCTGGTCCTATTGCTTGTTTTGAGTTGAGAGCATGCTCAATGCAGGGGTCAAGGATGCTGCTTGAGAAGAAGTATTAGACTCTGCTTTATGGATGTTGACTGTTAAAGGAACAAAGAGAAGGGCATCTTCCTGCCTAATGCCATAGCCGGGCACTTACAGGACGCATCACTTCTGTGTTGAGAAATGCAGATTCTGTTCAAGTGCAGCAGGCAGGAAATTTCTGTCAGTTCCAGCTGGAGGGGAGAAGCCTCATCCAAATTAAAGCAACTAAGGAGAAAGCAGATGCTTTGGGTAGATGCTTTGATTCTGGTTTTCATTTAAAAGCAGAGTCTGCGCTGGGGAAAAAAAAAAAGAAAAAAGATTTTATAAGCCTCAAAAAGGAAATAAATAAATTTATTTATGTTTCCTCTCCTGAATTTGTTTGCTAAAGCTTTAGAAGGCCTGTTAGAGGTCATCTCCAAACAGGCTTTGGAAGTGGATTGCTGAGAGCCACCAATTGCTGCCAGCGCCCACTGGTCATCTGGGGTGACGCTGCCGGAGCAGAGGGGGAGCTGCAGGGGCTTTTTTGTAATTCGGGTGCCATCTACTGGTCTGAGCCCAAAGACGGGTCCGTACCAGCGGGGAACGACAGGCAAACGCAGGCGGACAGCGCGGTGTGGCTGGGGGTCCTGCTGGAGTGTGGGCACATAGATGAGCTCGGTGCTGCGTTCCCCATCGCCTCCATCTATGCTCTCTCCTGGTTTCATAGCAGAAAAGCCTGGTGCAGTTGTACCAAAATGTGGGGCTCAGGCTACCCGGTCTGAGCCCTGGGCTCTTCCAGCACTGGCCTTGCTGAGGAAGATGGCAGGTTGTGATGTAAAGGACTCAGTAGTTGGTGGTGATGCTCCTGCACCACCAGGCTGAAAGGTTCATGGGGCAATTAGAGCTGAGCTCTGCTGGGGTTTCCCTTTGCTCTGTCAGAGCAGCTGTGTGCTGTGATCTGGGATCTTAGTTTATTTCTAAGAGCTTAGGTGCACCCAGCTGCTGGCTCTCTTGCTGCTGGCATTAATAATGTCTCCCTTTTACTGCTGCCTTGTAACTCTGGAAACTCTTGTAACTGCCTTTCTCTCTGGAAAGCCAGTTGAAACCAGCTGGGAAGCTAGGCTGCCCTTTTTGAAGGCACCTCCAAGGGCTTTGGTGCCCAGAGCAGTCCATCTGAGGACACAGCCTTCTCCCTGCCTGCCTGGGTCTGACAGGAGGTTGGTACAACCTTTGCCCCATGGCTTCTCCTCTTGCTGCCTGTGAGCTGTGCTTTGCTGGTGGCGGGGTCAGCCCTGTTCCCCGTGTCCCTGAGGAGAGAATATTCTCTCTGATGGGGCTGCTTCAAATGGACAAGGTCCATTGTCAATTCACTTCAGGCTGGCAAACCAGGCTCTGAGGAAGATGTGGTCTGCTTTGAACTCAGCCAAGATGGGGAGCAAGGAGGAGGAAAACCTGGGAGAAGGGATTCAATGGGTGGGGTTTCCAACAAATTTTCCCACTATTTTCATTTTGCCGTTTAAAGGCAAGACCTACAGCAGGACACCTGTAGCTTGGGAGCAGTATCTCTGCCATCAAACATGGTCTCTGCTCTAGCAAAGGCAGGAGGTGTCTATCACCCCTTTGGCTCCATCAGCAGTAACTTTAAGTGCCAGGGTTCAAGCTTTGAAATTTCCCGGGCTTGGTCTGTGTGTGAAAGCTGGAGGCAATGTGGAGCTTTGGGATACAGGCTGTACTTGAAAGCTGGAGAGGCTGGTGCTCAGGTACTGGGGTTGCCAGGTGGGAGAGGATTCCCCAGAGCCACCTGGGCAGTTGTGGATATTCAGTGCTGTTTTGAGGCATCTTGACCTGTTTCTGTCAGTTGCTGACAGAGCTACAGGACAGGCATGGGGTTGGGGTGGACTTTTTTCTGTCTGAGTGCAGCAGCAATTCTCCCAAAAGAGGAGGTGAGGATGGCACTCAGCTTGGGCCACAGGCTGGCAGGTAACCAAGGCAAAGCTACAGTTTGTGCTAGGAGTGAGGAGTTCTAGGATTTTATCAGCAGGTGATAGATCAAATCAAACTGCCAGACCAACTGCAGAAAAAATGCCTGAGCAACAGAAGAGGTTTGTGGGGAAAACCTGCATATGCTATCCCAGCCTGGGCTCAGCAAGCATAAGGACTCAAAGTCATCTGTTAATACATGATCATCACCAGGAGCATTTTTGCCTCCCCTATGCACACAAGGCAAGATTAGAGTGCTGTTAGCCAGAATGAAACGTCATATTTGTTCTAGTAACTCATCCGTCCTTCACTGGGAATGACTTCTCCAGCTTAAAAGGAGCTTTTAATCTCCAGCTCCCACTATCCGGCTGCTGGGAATGGATTTGGTTGGAATATTACTTGGATTTACTTCATGCAAAGACTTGGGTTTTACTTTCTCTTGCTTTTGCTTCAGAAAAGCATCTATAGTCATCAGGGGTTATAAAATTGTTGCACAAAGTAGAAGCAGTGTGTGAGCTGGGAGGAGTCCCCACGTCCTCTGCGGCAGTCCGTGAAGTACTGATAGGCTTCTTCCCACTAGGTGGGGGGAATAAAACATGATTCTGATACAAAAAGTACATCTCTGGCTGTGTGCCTAAGTCATAGGGTTGGTGCTCAGTCAGCACTGAGGTTAACATAGAGCAGGGGGGTGTACATTGGGAGATGTATGGTGTGGATGCCTGTGTCAATACCCGTCTTCCAGAGAGGCAGTTGTGTCATTCTTTAGGGTTCAACTTAAGGTCTGTGAAAGCATAGATTGGTCTCATTTTGGCTGCTCCTTCTGTGCCTGAAAAAGGCTGGGTGGCACAGCCAAGGCAAAGCTGTCCCGTCTCTCCCAGCCCAGTGAGGACCTACTCTCAAGCCAAGTGATAATATCTGGGCTTGTGAGAGCCAGGGGTTAGTTACTAAACTCAAAGGCTGCAGACACTGTGCAGGCTGCAGCTGTGTGTAGAAAGTCATCTTTGCCCCCTGTCATGTTTGTTGTCACTGTGAATGGTTAAATGTCCTGCCGGGGCAAGGGAAACGAAGGAGTTTTGCCCAATCAGCCCCGGTCTCCGTAGGTTTGTTGGAGCCGCCTGTCACTATCGGGCTGNGTGGTTAGAGTTCACTGATGGAACTGCAGGTCTGTGGCAGGAAAATAGGGCTCAGGATGAGCTCCGCAGACCCTGCCCTGAAAGCTCAAGTGGCAATTGTTTCTGGACTGAGAGTCTCTCATCACTTTTTTCCAAGTTAACTCGAGATAGTCTTTCCCTGTGTGTCCTTCTGCATGGACGTGGCCATTGTCCTGGAAAGCCACCAGGAAGATTTCCTGACTCTGAGGTTTCCTTTTCTGGAGCCACTCATCCTGAACCGGAGCAGGAAGAGGTTTGAGGGCCTGGGGAGTTTTCTGGCAGAGCTCTTTCCTCCTCTCGAGGAGGTGGGAATAATTTTGGGGCAGCTCTTGTCCTAGCACACAGTTGAGCTCTGCAGCATCAGGAGGTGATGAAGCTCCCAGATATCTGTTGGGAGCAGAGCCTAGTAACTCACCCAGCCTCCTGATCTCTCTGTGTTGTTGAATTCTGTGTACCCAGCCTGGAAAAACTGGAGGCATCCTTCTTATTCCCATTTAGCACTGATGAGCTTGGGGTGCTTGCTCCAGATGGAGAGCAGAGATGCTGCTGTGCAGCTCAGAGGTTCATCAAGGCCCTCGCAGAAGTCTGTTTGCCATGTCCCCAGCCCAGCAACTGAAGTTGGCAGGCTGGAGGGTTGGGGAGAAGAGTGTCACCAGTCCTAAACCAGGCAGCAGCCTCCTGAGACAGGGCAGGAAGCGCAGAGTCCCCCTGCTGAGCTAGCAGCTCGTGCCGAGCATTGTAGATGAGCGTGTTTGCAGCATTTTATGGGGCATAATCTGCTGTCATCGAAGCCGATGGCAAATTCCGTACTTTCTGCAGCTGACGCTAAATAGGTCTTTTGAAGGTTGTAATTTCTCGTTTAACCGATGCCAGTTGCGAATACTTTGTGCTGAGGAATAACCCCTCTGCGCCAAGCAAAACACACTGGAAGTCTGTGGCGTGTTTTTCGGTGCATTGTTAGTTACAGCCCTCCTGACAGAGCACATTCTATGCCGAAGATAAATGCTCGCAAGTCTCCTGCCAATTTATGTCCGAAAGGGCTTTTCTTGGATGTGCTCTTCTCTGTGGAAAATGCTTTTCTGTTTTTCCAGCAAACGTTTAACGAGCTGTGCTTAAAAGAAAAAGAGAGGACCTATTTCAGGACCAGACTGTCCTGCTTTCGTTCCCTCTGAGCTGGTGTGGGACTCTCTGGGTGCTCTGGTCTCTATTTCACTCCATTGTGTGGCAGTGGGCTTTGTGGAGCAATTTGCCTGCTTCAGGACCTGCTCAGGGGATGTTTTTGTCCACCCAGCATCACTCTGTAGTGTCCCTTGTGCCTCGCGTTGAAGGGTGTTTGCAACTGACCCATCTCAGAGAGTCCAGGCTCTGTGCAGGCTGCGGGTACAGCTGTTGGGATGCTGGGACACAGAATTCCTATGCTGGGGATCTCAGGCTCTCTGAATTCCAGTTCTGTGACTGTGGGGGAACCTGGAGAGTGGGCTGGGATGCAGGGCTGGTTGGAGGATGTGCTCAAAGAGATGCAGGCTGGTGGTAGCCAATGGCCAGGAGCTTTATGTCTTGCTGCTCAGCATCTCTGCCAGCATGTGCAGCATTTAGCTGGGACCTGGGGCTGACCAGACAGGGTGCTCAGCCTGAGCCATGGTGTCCATCCTTCATACCCCTTTATGGGAGGTTTCTGGAGAGCTACACAAAGAGGACAAGGGTAGAGGAAACTGCCTCTGACAGGAATCGCCTACCCACTCCTGTGGCCAGAGAGGCTGGCAGAGGTTTGCTAACTGAAGCTGAAGCCTTCTGGGGTTTCTGTGAGCAGGCAGGAGCAGCTGAGCTTTCTTTCCTGGGAGTGAGGTGATTTCAACCGTCCCCTCAAGGGATGCTATTGGTGGAATAGAGTGGAAAGCCCATCCCATGGCCACTTCTGTTCTAAATCAACTCAGACATCCAGATTCTGGGTTGATGGTTCAGTAGGTCAATGAGACTGAGAGAGGTGCTGCAGTGCCACAGTGGGGTGACCCAGGCCATGCTCAGTCCTTGCATAGCAATGGCTGTGGCTGACCCAGAGGGAACCAAACCTGAGCTTCAGGAACTCTGTGCTGCCCCAGCCTGGGGACATGCTGGCGCAGGGATGTGCCCATCACCTGTTTGGGTGCTGTTCAACCTTGCTTTGAAGACCTGTTAACTTCAAATAGATCCATCTGCCCTCATTTATGAATCAAACTCGACATGTTTTCTGCAAAAGTTGAAGAGCAGAACGAGCACCAATGTGGTGCCTCCCTGTTAGCCCTGATGATGGCTACAAAATGGGATCTGCAGCACCCACAAATACACCAACTACTGTTTGCATATGCAACTGGAACGCAATAGCTGCCATGTGCCTTTATACCATGTGCTGAAAGCGGCTTCATCGCTTGCTGTTAATATATTCCCTGTCCTGTGAAACTCAGCAGCATGAGTGGTGTGACTGTAACATGAACGCTTCCCACTCTGGGATTCAGACATTCCCCTGAGAGTGGGATGTCTAAGCGGATGTGTGATGTGAAGGAAGGAGTTGGAGGTGCATAAGAGCAGCCTGACTTGCTCACAGCTGGAGCTGAGGAGCTTCCCTGGCTGCTAAATCCCATTTGCTCCTCTGTCTGTTGTCCCCAGCTTTTGCTGTTTTGCTAATTTTCACAGCATCACAGTATCACAGTAATGATGAGGCTGGAAAAGACCTTAAAGATCATCCAGTCCAACCTGAAACCAACCAAATAAACCTAACATCTAACATCTAGATAATTTTGCTGCCTTCTCCCAAAGCTCTTTCCCCAAAGACAGTTTCACTCACAGCTTTCATTTTCACAGAGTGGGGAGGCAGCTTTAGTGATGCAAATCAGCCAGGGAACCGGTGAAGTTGAGTGATCAGTCCACCTTTACCCCAGGACAAGTGTGAATTTGCACATGTTCTTCACCCAGCCCTGACACATGTCCCCGTAGCTCATTTTAAGGACCGCCGATGATGTTCTTTGTGTGAATCTACACTACCCACCCTGCTCATCTTGGATCTGGTGGTAGATCCTTTACTTAATTCAGGAGGGCTTTGATCTGGAGGTTTTTAAACCAGTGTTGCCCTGAGGCTGGGCGCACACTCCCTAAAGAATATCAATCATCGTCATTTTCCTAGCAGAAAAAAATCACCTAACTCCCACAGGTTTTGCAGAATTTATTTTATTTCTTTGGGAAACTTATTTTTAAGGCTTTCGTTGCAAATCATATTCAGATATCGGTGTTTCTTGGCTTAAAAAAACTTCGTACTTGAATTATTTTTGCTTTAATGGCTAGGAAAAAATACACACCGCAAAACATGCAGCAATTCATTTTGCCAGAGGGTCGATTAAAAAAAAAAAAATAAAAAATCATGAGATGTTTTCCTGGGGGAGGGGGAAGAAAAAAATCTGTTTAAAAATGTCTCGTTAAATGTAACTGGCGTCTCTGGACATGACTGACACTAGGAAGTTTGAACAAATGCCCGTGCCGAGAGGCCGGGGGACAGGAATTTGCTGTATTTGACGGGCTGTGTACAAGAGGGATGCAGCAACTGCAAACTCGGCAGCGTGGTCCTGCCAATGTGTCTAGACAGCCCATCTCCATGGGGGAGAGAGGAGCTTAGCTGTTGGACCCGCTCCATCCGTGGCTGCTCCAGTGAGACCAGACCACTTATGGTCTCCTGTAGCGTTGGAGGTGTTCGTTCATGCCTTGGGTTTGTGCTGAGCTTGTTCAGCCCTCGGTGCTGGTGTCTGCTTATCAATGTGAATAGACTTGGGCTCTCTAGCAGATTTTGGGCCCCTGGAGCTGGTGGGATGCAGCAGACAGAGCAGAGGAACAGGGCACAACACTGGTCTGTAGCCATGTTACTCCAATTGTGCTGCCTTGGGTGAGCCAGCAGACCTTTTTCTGGTTTTGAGATGTTCCTGTGTTAGGTGAAGGTTTGACTAGTCTGGCAGTGGATGCGATTCCTTAGCTAGAACCTTTGCAAAGGCTGAAATTCTTCTAAATTGTACTGGAACAGCAGGGTTTGTCTTGTAGCCCTGCGCCAGACTGAGAGCAGCATTTTGTTGCTGAGGTATCCTGCACCCCAAAACCATCTAATCTTCCAGTTCTGAGTATCTGACTGCAGATCTCCTATAACCTATTCATAACCTGGAGGCAAAGATTCTTCCTCTGTATTCAGGTGTCATTTCCAATGTACCCCCAGTTTGCTCCAGTAATGAGAGTCATCATTCTGCCTCCTCTACTGGGAGCTGTGCTTTTCAAACTGTGGTGAACTTTGTGGAAATCCAGAGGTTTCCATTTTTCAGCCTTTTGATTTAAAATCTCTAGATAATTGTCCAGCTCTGGCAGGGAACCATTGAAAATACATTCCAAAATATTCATCATTCCAACCGGCTAAGAAACATAAGATGCAGCAATTTATTAGCTAATGTGAAATGCATTCACTGGCCAGAAGAGGCTGAAGATGGACGTGGGCCTGAGCCCAATTTCCTTTCACATCCCACAGCGCAGGGACGCAGAGCTCACTGGAGCCCATGGACCTTCCCATCCACCCTCCTGATATGTTGAATAATCCCAACAATGTCCCTTGTCCCCCGTCTCTATTCCCTGGCCTTATACAAGCAGGTATTCACTGATGGAAGGAGAAAAGGGTGTTTGGAAATGGTTCTACGCACTCTGGCCTGTAGCAATGTGGGGTGTAAAGGTCCTTCATCCCCCACGCTGCTCATGGCCAGAGTGCTCAGCCCTCAGTAGAGGCCAGTGGGCTGGGTTCCTACAGCCCCACTCAAGTTCTGTTATTTTTGGATCTTGGATGCCATTGTTTTTCCAGTCATCATCAAGAGAGACCGATCCAATACATTAGTGATCAAAATCAGGATTTCTGAGGGAAGCTCTGCAGCGGCTCTAACACAGGGGGAGGGGGAAGGGTGATGGCTAGGTGGTCTAATTTGCTCAGGACACATTTGTTCTTGGATGCTAACAACAGGGCAGCACAGCCTTTGCAGTCCTACTTTGGGTGTTCTTGCTGCCGTTTGTGTTCCCCCATAGAGGGTCCCTGTGGTCCCAGTCATTCTATGCCCTGCAGTTTGCAGTCCTGGCTACCCCAACAGTAAACAGATGAAATACCCATTGAGAATGGTTTTTCTGCTACCCATGGGGCCAGCTGGCACGCGCAGCCCATCCCTCGTTGTCTGTCTGCTCACGCAGGTCTCGCGGACCGACCGAAAAAACACATCCAAGTGAATTTCCAGATCCAGTTGGAAAGGGGCTGTTTTGTAACGGCGCTTCTCAGCCGCACGGTGGGTCTCGGCAGGGACCCGAACAAGCGGAGACATTCACGAAGCTGGACAGCTTGAGTCAGACTTTCCCGGGGCGGGCGGGAGGCTTCAGGGTAACATTTGCAGGGTTGGGAAATGAGCCAGTTGAAAGGGCCTAAATGCCAAGTGGTTCATCTGCAACGTATATATGGACTGAAAAAAACATCCCCCCCAGCAGCCCTTCTCTTTCTTGGCAAAACCTTCCTTCTTTCAATTTTTTTTCTTTCTTTTAAATGTACCTGCATCTTGGAAAAATTCCCCGCAAGGAAGTTTTTCTAGCTGAAGCTTAGGAGGAGCTTTTGCTGTTGTTTTTAAATGCAAGAGGAAATTTAATAAAAGGTGTTGCCCGCTGTTCAGGTGGAGGGGGACGGCAGGGTCCCCACTTCATGGCGTCTGACCTTTTGAGTACTAACAGGGAGGCTTATCCTTCTGAAACTGTGGCTATTGAAAGGGTGGAAGTAGTTTCTGTCCATTTCAGTCTCAGGAACTACTACTCTGAGAGTTGGAGAGATCTTGAAACTACTGGAGTTTATCACCCCAAAGGGCTAGAGGAACCACGGTATTGTCTGTGTTGTGCTTTTCTCTCCAGGACACCGTTTGCTCTCTCCTAGGGTCTTCTTCCTATGAGAGGAATCAAAATCTGTCCCGTGCTCCGTCCGTACATTCAAGAGTCTCCCTGAAGTATTTTGTCATTGGAGTTTTGACCCAGCAGCTTAGCATCAAAGGCTGTGTTGATCCCTGAAACCTGGGGCACAGGAGATCCCTGTTTGTGGTCCTACTCCACCTCTAGATCCATGGATCACCTGTGTGTTTAAAGAGAAAGGGCTCACCAAGTGAATCTGACAGGGAAGCAGGCAGGAATACTATTGTGTGTTTTTGGTAGAGCGTGTGACCCCACGGAGCTCCACAGTCTGTGGATAAGAGATTAATGACCTGTCCTTGCCTAATTGTCACCATGAGTTTGTTGCTGCTGCCGTTGAGGCAGCTGGTGGTATCCAGGTGAACCAGTGGTGGCCTTCCTGGTGCACCAGTCTGCTTCTGCATGGGGAGTTCTGGTTCCAGTGTCGAGCTGAGACCAGGGGTGACTCTAAAGGAGACTCTCAGCTGCTGTGCTGGTCTGGCTGTCTAGCACATTAGAGTTAAAAGGGACAGTATTACACAAGTGAGCTTTCCCAGACATTCTAAAGGAGAGGAAAGGGTGCTGGCGAGGAGAGGAAAGACATTATCTGGAACAAACTGGGGCAGGGAGTGGGCCAAGAAAGTAGAGTCGGCTTTGGAAATGAGAAAATACCGATGGGGCAGGGCGGAGGTTAGAAAGTTTGATCTTGGCTGTGCGAGTGCCACTCCTAGGATGAAACATCAGGATACATGGCATCACAAGGGGAGCTGATGGGAAGAAGATGTGGCTGTTGGAAGTGATCCCCCTGACCTTGCAAAGCCCTGAGTTCAGCCCTGCAAATCCCACTGATCCCAAACATTAACCATGACTGAGGATGGGGCTGTGAAGCTTGAGGTTCTCCAGCTCTCTAGTGAAGGTCTTACGGTCGTACTGGTGGCTGGATGTCATTGCCCTGTGGTGGGATGCACAGACCTGGTTTACAGAAACACAGAAAATTAGGGATTTGAAGGGACCTTGAAAGATCATAAAGTCCAGATTCTCTGGCAGATGAGGATCCCCCAGAGCAGATCCCACAGGAAAAGTGCAGGTGGGATTTGAATGTCTCCGGAGCAGGAGACTCCATCACTTCTCTGGGCAGCCTGGGCTACAGCTCTGCCATCCTCACAGTGAAAAAGTCTTAGATGGAACACCTTTGGGCATGGTGGTGGGGTTTGGCTGGTGGAGCTGTGCCGATGCGTTTCTGATCCTCTGTCACAGATCAAATACTTTCATGGCATCAGGCTGCCCTAAAGAGGGACTCGGGACTGGGATGGGGAATGCAGACCCCTTTGGATGCTGTCCCCTCCCACACTGAGTAAATCCACCCCTCTGGATGACCGCCACAGCCTGGTGGTTTGGTTTCTTTGTCAGTAACAAAGTGCAGTCTCACAGAACATGATTTGCCTCTGGCAGGCTTTTAAAAAAATCTGTGTTTGCTTTTGATTATTTTATATTTCTTTTTAAATTAATTTTCCGAGGATCAGTGTGGTAATGCATATAAAAATTACAATATGTAAAACAAAAGTATAAAAGCATACGAGGAATTCCAAACACATAACATACTGTGCCTTGGAGCTTATGAGATCCATACAACGCTTATTGTATTATGGGAACGCTCTGACCCCAAGACCTGGCGGGAAGGCTTGTTAGAAGAGCGGGACTAAGCCGTGTGCCTCTTGAGCTCTAGGATGCCCAAAAAGAAAACCCTAGTGAATACAAAAGCAGAGCAATTACAGCAGAACTCAGATCAGTCTGTGGGATCTAGGGGGACTTGCCATGGCTTTGGACCAATTTCTAGAGAAGGGTGTATACTTTTGCCCCCACAAGTATTGTTCTCCCAGCAATTAACAGTTAACATCATGTCTTTCCAGGAAGACTCTCTGGATTTCTGTTGGACCATGGTTTTTTAGTACTTTCTTCCTAACATCATTTTTTTCTGTCAACTGCATCAAGTGGGAATGTTACCGTGGTTAGGGAGGTCACACATCTCAGCCGCCAGAACTGCCCATGTGCTCTGCAGGTTCCCACCAGATGAGAGACAGAACACCAGAGCTGAAAGCACCTGGGAAAGGAGTTTAGTCTTACATTTGGTGTAGGAGAGGACTCTTAGGTGTCAGAGAGGAGCTCATATCTGTGGCTGTAGAGAGATCTGATCCTAATCCCCAGCTCTGCCAACACACAGAAGTACAGAGCAGAGCATGGGGGATACCTCTGCACTCAGGTCCCTTCAGTGCCTGGTAAGTCTGGGTGACGACTCTTTGCACACTAGAAACTAAGCTCTGGGAGCTCAGACGCGTCTCCATGAGGAAGGTGACAATCCCAAGACCTCATTCCTGCTGGGTGAGAGTCACCAGCTGCAACTTGAAGCTCTTTTGCAAAATGCCCCTTCTGGCCATGGGTCCTGGTGGAGGATGATGAGGGGTTTGCCGCCAGTACTGGTAAAGCCACGGTTTTCCGGGACCTCAGTGCATTCCCTGTTCCAGTAGGCAGCGCTTAGTGCAACGGCAGGCCACGGGCACGCTAGCCATGCCAAAGCTATTCGCAGCTCTGTAATGATATGTAATTGTTTGTATGCGGTCAGCTCAGAATTACCCTGATAGGTTCCACATTGCAGACACTTCAGAGAGGAGCTGCCACAGCCCCGCTGGGGGTGACGCTGCAAGCATACAACACACACGCTTTTCCTTTTAATGTTGACACTCGTAGGTTGTGTGCAAAATTTGGTATTGTCTTCTGGGAGTTCTGTGCTCCTGCACAAAAGAACTTCTTTTTTTTTAATGTGCAAAACCTGAACTTGATTAGTTTGTGAGATAATCAAAAGTGAAGGCACTTAAAAGAAATACGGCAACTGTTCCTTCAACAACTACTTTTTTGTTCCTTTCTGTGTTCCCGGTGATTTTAACAAGGCTGGAACTCCCAATACTTGTTATAACCAACATAAATTGAGGTCTTGTGCACAGATGGTGCCGAAAAACCAAACAAATAAACAGCAAAGCTGAAAAAGAACCAGCTCGGCCAGTGTTGTGTAATGGGGGAAAAATGATAGTTTAAAAAAGAATCTCCGTAGCTCACAAACACAAACCCGCTGTTAGCGCGGTTGTACGGCTGGGCTTGGTATCGCTACAGCTCAGGATGTGACCTAACGGATGTCTCCTACCTGAACATATTTAGTTTGAAGTGTGGTTATTCCTTATTTCCTACGTTTGGGACATGTGGGGTAGCGTTGCTATAACTTCTCTGTGTAGCATTTGCATACCCTGAAGGGTAAATCTTGTTTCCTTGTAAAAATGCTTCTTGTGTGTGGAAAAACATAGAAACTGGAGACTGTTATCTCCTGGGAGTCTTGAGTGAGATACTTCAAGTGGCTCTGAGCACAAAATCTTACCCATGGGGGTGCCCTTGCCCCTCATGTCTGGAGGACATGACGAATATGATGGGCTCCTGCTGTCCAGAGAGCAAGGTCCTTCCAGGCAATGCTCAGCAAGAGAAGCTGCAAACCCACCGGCAGACTTGTCGATCCAGGCTGGCTGAAGACATAGAACACAGGCTCAAGGGAAAATAGATGTGTGAGGCTTTGGCCCCTTTTCGGCCAAAGCAATGTTTTTGGGATGGAAAGTATCTTCTCAGGTTGGAATTGTCACGTTTAGGGTGAGCTTTGCCAAATGCTGTTGGTGTCTGTCACCTCTTTCAGGTGAGATATGTTCTCTTCTTTATGTTAGTGATGTGGGGGTCCCCCGTGCCCACAGGCAGCACCTCCAGCATCCCACACAACTGGAAAAACACTTGAGATCACCTCAGATCAGTTGTTGCCTTTGGGTTGGCTTTTTTATGTCCCTATCCCTGCTTCCCAGTCCTCTTCCTGGTGTCTTGTTCTAGCTTTTATTAAACCTATGGGGTTTGGTTTTTATCAACAGACAAAGCTGCTCTGCATGCAGAGCTGCAGTATTCTGGAGCGATCTAATGAACCGAAAGCAAAGCAGAGTGTGAATAAAACTGGAAGAAGAAGTCTGCAAAGTGCTGTAACTGTGTGGCTGACAGTGGGGAGAGGAGTCTGTGCGGATCCGAGAGGGGAACCAGCAAAAATATTTCTACTCAAACTACTTAAAATTTAACGTCAAACCCCACAAGTAATGGTTCATGTATCTCCCATTCTCCTTTTCAGTTTCTTTCTCCACCACTCTGAGCAAAACTGTCTGGTTTGGGCTTGCAGGATTTTTTGGTTTTAGTATTTTAAAAGAGTTTTTCCTAGCTAGGCTTTCAGTTTTCTAGATTATTTTTTCCCCTTGTGGAACAATCTGTCTTGGCATTTTTTTCTTCAATCTGCATTCAAACTTCAGTGGTAACTTCTTATTTTGGAGTCTGTGATTATCATGTGATTCCTTGTTTTCTTCCTGGAATCCTTTCCCCAGTTTACAGTTTATATAACTGATATGAAGACTCTTTCCTGCTTTACCGTATGTGATGCTGCGGTTACCTGCTTCTGTCTCTCACTTAATGAAATCCAATCGTTTAGTTTCAATTCGGGTCCAGTTAATGCTGGTTCTGGACTTAATAGAACTGGTCAGAACTTTTCAAAGCTGCCCACACAATGTCAACCCCATCTGGAAATCAGTTTTTTGTTCTGCCCTGGAATGAAGGCAAGTATGTGTGAGCATTCCTGCAAACTGGAAATCCAGACTATGTTGTGGTTGCAAGTATTGCTGGAAAAAAAAAAACCCTAATCTTGCAACTTATCTGTAGACATCTAGTCCTCAGCTCTGTTTTGCTTTGTAACGCATTGCCTTTCCAATGGATCCGACTAGATAGGAGCCTGGGGTAGTCACAGGCACTGGGATGGGCTGCTGTGCAGTTCGGAGCAGGGATCAAAGGGTCTTCCAGCATGGATCTACCTCACTGCAAGAGGAGACGTGAGAGAAGAGAGTAATTTGGTTTCATTAGGAGCAATTCAGACTGCTCCAGTGCATCCCAGAAGTGTGTTTACATATGGCACCAGGGTCTGCATGCCATGGTCAAAGGCAGAAACAACACAGGAAAAGGCAAATATGGCGACAGGAAGCAAAAATCCCCCAGCCCAACATGAAAGGTTGAATGTCTAAACGAAATTCCCAGATTTTCCAGCATCGGGTTCCTGAGAGGAGGGTGTGTGCTTTGATCTCTTCGGGGGATGCATTTGCAAGCAGCTCAGCATTTGCTTGCAGTGAAATATTCCTGATTAAAGAGAATTGATGACAGATCCTGACCCATCTAAAATGCTTTGGAGCTGTTTTCTTCTTCTCTCCATTTCTGCTGACTGCAGTCACTGGTGCTGTCAGCACCGCTTGAGAAAACCATTTCTTAATGTTCAACACTGTTTCCTGATGAAGAAATAATGGTGGTGGGGAAAAACCCTGCTGATACGTCAAAGGCAGTGGGTGACTGCTATGACCAAGGTGACATCTGCAGGCACTTGGGTTTTAGGAGTCTGCAGTCCCTCATTAACAGTTTGTAATCAACATATGGCTCATTCACATGGCAAAGTGCAAGGAGTCACCAATCCGGTGGTGTTTTGGGTTAATACACCTATATAGGTTTTTCTTCCCTGCTACCCAAGTAGCACCTGTAGCTGTGTTGTGCTGTTCCAGAGGTGTACGGTGAAAAGAGATCCCAAAATCCTGACCCCTTGTCACAGATTCTGCTTCACTGTTGAGCCACCTCTATCCTGGAGAAAGGAGGTGACTCATGTCCCTGCTCCATGCCAGCCAATGCTGGAGGTGCCTTAGCCAACAGTGACCCGATCGTGAGTCACTGCAACTTTCCATTCCTTGGCCTTGCTATTTTCGGGTCCAGTAATTATGAAGTGAGCTGTGAATCACCAGTCTCGCTTAGCTCTGGGAGGAAACCAGGCAGATTGTGGTAACGTGCTTGGCAGGAGGGATTCTTGTTCTCCAATGTTTTACAGGCTTTGGCCCTTCATCTCACTCCCCAGGGTGATGTGCTCACCCTTCCTCATGTGTAACTGTGTCACAGGATCTGAGCAATGGCCAGACAGCTCTGGATATGTGCTCTCTCCAGCCAGGTGTCATCTTCTGGGCAGGGACTAATATTTCAAAGGCCTGGAGAGGATTCCCAAGGGGTCCCAAAAGTTTCTGTTGATTGTTCAGCCAATCCACATAGGCAGGGTTTAGGCTAGAAAACAGCACCAAATGGCTAACTCAGAAGAAGGCCAGACAGCCACGTTCACATGAGCCTCTACAGCAGCTGCTTTCACAAAGGCTCACTCTGCCATGCAGAAGGATGATGGTGCCCTGAGGCTTGTTCTTCACTCTTCTCTGGGGGCTGTTGCACAGCAGCACAACTGTGTGGAAACTCAGCAGCAGCACCAGGGGAAACCATTGACCCTTTTTGTAAAGCCTTTGATGGTGAGTCAAGACAGGAATATGCAGGACATCTGTAAGGGACAACCCTGTGACAGCTCTATGCCCCCCAGCAGGTAGAAATGGGGGCATGGTGTCCTGCACAAGCAGTGCTTAGATCCCATTCCTCTGCTTCATGGCTTTGCTTCCCACCACTTGAGCTGGGTAGAGTCATCCATAGCCTTGGTTTAATGCCCCAGGATTCCTACCTGCACTTGTTTTCCTTGTGTGTTCCTGTTTCTCCCCATCCCTTCCCACCCCAACTTTATGACTGGTTGATCTTGTTAAAAACTGGTCTCTCAGACATGAGAAACCCAAGGGTATTGTTTTGCACCCAGGAATTCCCAGGCTGGAGAGGAGTCTGCTGGGGATAGTCAGGCTGCTGGGGGAGATCTGGAGATGGAGGAGCTGTAAACTTGCAGGAATCTGGAAAACCTCCTTTAATTTAAGAGGAATGTCCTTTTGTTCCCAAATGGATGGGCCTTGGTCCAAAGACATTCAGGTGCAGTAACCATTACCAGATGGGCTGTGAAAAGCAGCACAAACAGGTGGGGAGGGCAACAACAGAAGACTTTCATTTCCTTGTCTGCTTCTCCCTGTGCCTTATGTACCCCCTCAAGAGCAGGAGGATGACGGGAGCTGTCATACTTGTATATGGCAGAAGGAATGACTGTCGAGGGGATATTCCACAGCTGTATATAGCAGGTCAAGCCCTTGGACTCTGCGTGGTGGGACTGTCATCTGAGCCAAGGTGAACCATGATTAGCTGAGAGTGAAGTATCACTCCCTAGCACACGCTGTTATAGATGCAGTGATCGATATGTTCTAATTCGTGCTGACATGGATATTGGCTCAGGTCTTCCCATGTGTAACTACTGTTCTTCCACATGAGACAGTGGGACCACACTGGCGTTACCTACCTGGGCCTCTGCCCAGTGGGTTTAGGAGCTTTGAGAAGACACAGTGGTTTTGGAGGGACCCCACACATCCTGGATCACTTGAAGGGGGATGAGTGCAAGGTGACAGCATCATAGGTTTTGTAGTTATCACAGACCAGTGGGGGTTGGAAGGACCTCTGCAGATCATCTAGTCCAATCCCCTGCTAGATGACTGGTGTTGCTCCAGTGACCGTAGGCACAGGCAGTAGTGGTAAGTGTGTCTCCAGATGTGTGGATGTGCTAATCTATGGCTGCACTAAATGCAAAGCAGGCGCAAAATAGTATGTGCTCTTACAGGGACACACACTTCATTGCTCACCACCTTGCTGGCCTTTGCAAGGTGAGAGAGGTGTTGCAGAGTGCATAGCTGTTCTTCACTCAACAGTATCCAATGAGCTTATGCTCAGCTGCTATCTTACTGGGGTGTTGCTTCCCAACTGCAAGGGTAAAAGTGAAACTGACTTCTGCTTACGATCAGGATGCTGAGGCATGGGGTAGCATGAGGGACCCTATTCATATTCATATGCAGCTGAGTTTGGTGTCAATGCAGTTTCCACCTCCTTTCTCACATGGTGACTCACTCAGTGTGGTTAAGGTGTGGTGTTGACATTGTGCAAGCCCCTTCCTAAGCCTTTTGCATCTTGAAACTGTCGAGATTATTCACCCCATTCCCCATCGTTATGGGTTCTTAGCTTTATATCCTCAATTATCTCTCCTAGATGATCAGCTGAACTCAGAGGAGAAGAAGAAAAGAAAGCAGAGAAGGAACAGAACTACCTTCAACAGCAGCCAGCTCCAGGCATTAGAGAGGGTCTTTGAGAGGACTCACTACCCTGATGCCTTTGTACGGGAAGACCTTGCACGCAGAGTCAACCTCACTGAAGCCAGAGTTCAGGTAATCCCCACAGTTTGTATACAGAAAGACCTCACCTGAGGCAGGTCTTCAGGCCATTTCAGTATGGCAGTAGAAATCCTCAAGGTCCATGTAGCACACTAAGTCACCAAGTTTCTGGGTCATGCAGACCCAAGCCCTCATTGACTCAAGGAGGACTGCCAGGCCTGAGCTGCCACCACAGTTCTCAGCTGCCCAGCCAGATGTGTTCATATGGTTCATTTGAGGAGGGCGAGGTGTTGGATGGCCTGTGCTCAAGCTGCTCACGTTACCTTGAGCTGCTCACGTTACCTTGAGCTGCTCAGCAATTAGCTTACCAGCTGGCACCTTCTGAAGACCATAGAACACGATGTGCTGTACAGCACTTTCAGGCCTTGATGCCTACAGCACAGGGAACTCATTGAGCCAGTTCCTTGCACAAGGGCTTTACCAGGGAAGACTTTGTCTTGTTACTGGAGTTTCCAGCAGGCTGCTTTTGTCTTGCCCAGCAGACAGAAGTGAAGTTGTAGTAGGGTGAGTGTCACAGCAGAGCTAGCTGTAATGGTTGATGGATCTGTGCTCTTCCCACCCAGGTGTGGTTCCAGAATCGGAGAGCTAAGTTTCGCCGGAATGAGAGGGCGATGCTGGCCAGCAAGAATGCCTCTCTGCTCAAATCCTACTCAGGGGATGTGACCGCTGTGGAGCAGCCCATAGTACCTCGCCCAGCTCCAAGACCCACTGACTATCTCTCCTGGGGTACCGCCTCGCCTTACAGGTGAGTGAATTACCCCGCTGGAGCTGGCCAGTTTCTGGCAACCTGAGATGGCCCTCAGACAGCTCAGATGGGCTGTTTACGTTTGCATGGGGTACCGGCCCATCTCATTGCCAGGCTTGCTGGGTGGGCTGGGTTGAGCGTCAGTGTGACTTTCCAGCAGCCTGTCTCAAGAGAGGTTGCAGCTTCTTTTTCTGGTGGTGCCTCTCTGCAATTGAGGATATTTCTAAAGAGGATCAAGTAGAAATACATGGGAATGGAAGGGGCTGCACTTGCTTCCCTGGTGCATCCAGTTTGAAGCAAGGGAAACCTTGCCATGGGGCACAGAATCTAGAGGAGATGATGGCACAGCACTTGGGAAGGCTCAGCCACCAGGCAGTGGCCAGAAGAGGGAGTTCTATGGCTGTCCCATGGCAGTCACTGGCGGGGATGCTGGGAAGGGCTTGGAAGTGCTGCTCCCAATCCTCCTCTCTATGGTCAACAGTGAACTGGTGAGCAGTTAGTTCCTAGTTGCTAGAGCACGAGTGTGGGTGTGAATGAGCTATTATGCTCTGGTTTGCCTACAGTAAGGACCAGGGGTCTCTGGCTGTCAGACTGGTGTTCAGTGTTCATCTCCTGTGTCCAGTGCTGCTTGAGGGATAGCAGGGAAGAAGCACAGATGTAGCAATCCCAGTCTGCTCAAAAGATCTGGGATGTCCATACACATCACAGGCCTTCCTGTCCTCCTCTGTGACATCCACAGTCCAGCAGGAACTGGGTGTGGACACAAGATGCACAGGATGTGTTGATTTGTGGGGAGACAGCTGGCTTACAGGCAGTTAAAAATGAGGTTAGTGAGTATTTTTTAGCACAGTGGCTTCACTGTTGGCCAGGAGCTTGGAGCCTTTGGCTGGATTGCTTCCTGTTCCTCTGGTTTGGACACAGCCAGCTTCCCACTGGCTTCCAGGAGCAAATTCATGACAAGATCTCTCTTCCTCGGTCACCTTGACCCCTTTCTTGTACCATAAACATTGTTTTGGAAACAAACACATGGCTTTCCTGACAGATTGTAGCTTTAGTGCTTTGGGGTCCTCATCATCCACCCTCCATCTGTAGCTCCAGAAGAACAAGTCATAGATTCACCCATGACAAGGACTGAAAAGGATGCCCCTATCCTTTGATCCTTTGGATTTTATCTGATGGCTGCTGACTGGCAAAATCCCTCTTTTGGGTTTAAGGCTTTCTTTCTGTGCAGTGACCTTGATGTAGCATCTTAAGGAAGAGTCTGGGTGGTAAGTTCACCTTTCTCCACCTCACTGAGAAAGCTCTGGTCACAGTACCAGATCCCTGCTGAACATTTGTGGCTTTTTTCTCCCTCTTACACTCTTAAAAATACATCATCCCTCAGAAGATGTTGTTACACAAGGGACTTCATAACGGCTTCTTGGAGAAGACCCTGCAAAGGTAACTTCCAATGGCACACTGGGAAAGACATTCTGGGCAATGAGAAGCCCAGGGCATCTGGGATGTACAAACAAGAAGATCATGGGTGAAGGCAAAGCCTTAGGGATGGATTTTTCTCTGCTGAGGTCCAGACCTGGCTGTGCCTCTCCACAGTGTGGACACACATCCTCAGTGTCTTGATATCCTCCTTTATCTTAAGTCCAGATGTTTCAGCAAAGATGTGTCCAGCTTACGGGCATTGCTTCCAGCCAAGCCAGAAGGGACTGTCATCCTTCTGCTCCCCTGTGGAAGGATAGGAGAGGCTGGTAGAAGAGCAACGCAGCTGCTTTCCACATTGTGGAGCCATCAGGACCCGTCATACACTTCTTGTGCTCCTGGCTTTCTCATCCTACTGGTCATCAATTAGTGGTTGCATGTGTCTTACTAGGCATGGCACCTGGGCCACACTGTCGCAGCCTCATTCAAACTCTGAGCTGAGCAGGATAATCAGATTATTGGACCCTCTGTGAAAAGCAGCCCTGCAGAGTGTTTGCACAGCCCTCTGCCCCCTCCCTAGAGCCCCAGTGCTGCTGCTTCGCCCCTGATGACCAGCTAGTCCCCAAACAGGCTGAGAGCTGCACGGCCAGTGCTGTTTTTCCTCTTAGATCTGGGGAAAGTTTTCAATCTGTGTGTTTGTTCTCCAAATACACCCAGCCACAGGGCAACCAAAGCTATTTGCAGATCTGTGTCACACAGACAGAGCCAAGCAGATACTAGTACTTTTTTTTTTGAAGTTGAAATGTTTTGCTTAGACATTTTTCAGCGTAGGTTCCTAAGAAAACAAGACTAGCAGTCGCGCTGTCAGCCTGCACTTCCCACTCCAACAACCTTTGGCTTCATGGGCCATTGAAAACCATATTTGAAAGAAGGATTTTCGGTCCCAGAAACACGAAGTTCCTCTGTGTTTCATGAAAGCAGGCTGCTGAATAGAGGAAGGAGACTATTTCTGTGCCTGAATGGGGCAGAGGGAGGGGGCAACAGGGTGACTACAATCCTTATTAGACCCTGGAGAGTCTCTGGAGCAACCTTCAAGCTATACCAATGTCTGGAGACAAGCTTCTTGCTTTTAGCAAGAGCATTTCTAGAGATTTTTGGGATCTCTTTTTGAACCTCTTCCAGCATAAAAACATACAACCACCAAGGTTGAAAAAGACCTTCAATTGAAGCTTGACCAATTTTCTGCCCTACAACCCTGAACAACTAAACCATCTCCTGAAACACCGTGTCTGTCCCTTCATTGAACTCCTCCAGCCCCAACCTGTTTGGGGGTTAACAACAACACAACACCTCCAGGACAGCCTGTTTCAAGGCCTCCTCATTCTCTTTGGCAAAAGGTTTTTCCTAAGATCCAGTCTGACCCCCCGCACAATTTGACCCCATTTCCTCTTGTTCTATCACTAGTCAGTAGGGAGAAGAGGCCGCCACCCACCTCACTGGAGCCGCCCTTCAGGTAGTTGTAGAGAGCAGTGGAGTCTCCGGTCAGCCTCCTCTTTTCCAGGCTGAATAGCCCCAGCGTCCTTAGCCTTTCCTCGCTAGACCTGTTCTGCAGCCCCCTAACCAGCCCAGTTGCTGTTCTCTGCCCCCTCTCCAGCACTTCAATGTCCTTCCTATACTGCAGAGCCCAAAACCGCACCCAATACTTTAGGAGATGAACTGCAAGTGGGAAGCAGGAGAAAACAGGTACTTAAGTAGCTACCAGTTGCACCCTTTGTAAATATGTGCAGTCAGCACTTGGTTTCAGGGTCAGGCTGGATGGGGATCTGGACAACCTGGACTGGTGAGAGGTGTTCCTGCCCATGACAGGGGGTTGGATGAGCTCTCAGCTCCCTTCCAACCCAGACCGTTCTGTGATTCCATGATTCTTACAATGCTGCTGACTCACAGAAGGAGAGGGTGAAGTCACCAGCTACAGAGAGGGGAGTGAGGGGATGCACAGCCAGATAGGGAAGGTTTGAGTTACACTGGTTGATCACTGATCCTGGACCCCAGCAAAATGCAGCTGAGGTGCCCCGAGCTGGGCAGAGTTGAGCCAGTATTTTGATGTGTATTTTAATGCCCATCCTTCGTGTCCTTCCAGCAGCTGTTAGAGACTCTCAGAGTGTTCTGAGTGTTTGCTCTCCTGGGGAGTTTTCTGGGTGGGTGTAGGCAGCTTTTCTATCTATGGGTCTCACCAGACTTTTCCATGTGTGTGAGCTGTTGTGTTGCCACCCATCCTGATGCAAAGATAACAGTTCCTTCCTGGAGTTATTTTCCTTGATTTTAAAGTGAGAAATAGGATTCATTTGGCCTGGGATGGGGCCTACTAGCCCACACCCATGGTCTGGATCTGTTTGTGCAGCAAATGCCCGGCTTTCCTCAAGGGAGGTTTTTGCTGTTGCAAGAGTTCTTCCAGTCATGGAGATCAGCGCTGGAAGAAATAATTCAAAAAAAGTGAGGAAAGAAAAGTGAAACAGGGACAAAACTCAAGCTATCTTCTTTCATGGACTGTGGACAGACAAGAATATTTCCCAGAGCCTCAGACATGAACATTCAGGCGGGCAGACGCAAAGGCCACAGCCAGACCTGAGCTTGCCTCCAGGAGCACAGCTGTGGTTTCCTCCTGAGCATGTTGGATGCTTTAAATGGGCATCTTCTAGTTCCCTCAGAGTTTTTCAACTGGGTTTGATCTGTGGAGCCATGTATAGGAAATGCAACATGTCACGCAGTTTGCTGGGGTTCGGGACCAGAGGGGTTTATTTTTTGCAGAGGCCTGGGGCACACGGGTTCAACAAGTTTTAATAGCGGTCTGGAGAGCAGATTTGTGCATTTTTGGGAGGATAAGAAAGGACTCGGAGATCTTTGTTCAGTCTCCGCTGCCAAAAGTAATGTTTTTTCATGAATAAAGTTATGATTTGAAGGGAGAAAAGAAATGTTTTGAGGTTGTTTTTCTTATCCCTTCAGCCTCTGAGGCATGATTTTTATGATCAGCTGAAGTTTTGAGGGGAGAAAAAAATGTGGAAGCTGTCATTCCAAAAGGCTGAAACCAAAGAAACACCACAATTGTTGAAAAGGGTTTTTCCCAGCGTGTTTCTTTAATGTAACATGTGTTTCAGAAGTGACGTGATTTCACAAGCAATAAACCCAAGTAATTGCTCTCATCAAAAGGACATTGCTTCCAGTGGGAATACTTCTAAGGACAATGGTCTAACTGGCAGGCTGGGCACCCTGACCTCATTCTAAACCTCTTGGGATTAGGAAATAGGAAGTGGAAATTTTCCTGTTGTGTCGGCTGTCCCTGATTGAGCAAACTGCAGGGGAGAGATTTACTGTGGGGTTAAGTAAAAAGCAGTGGGAATTCTCCTCTCCCATAAGAAATCCATCCCACAGGTTACAGAAGCCTCAGGGCTTGACCTCATCCGCTCTCCATGTAGTGTGACGACCACATCTGACGTGATGCTTTTCTCTCTTTACATCCCACAGTGCCATGGCCACCTACTCTGCCACGTGTACCAATGCCAGCCCAGCACAGGGCATGAATATGGCCAACAGTATCGCCAACCTGAGACTGAAGGCAAAGGAATATAGTTTACAGAGGAATCAAGTGCCCACGGTCAATTAACAACCTGGGGCAGAAGGAGAAAATATGACAGCACCCGTCCTGCTTCGCAACTTGTTTGTGCTGAATGAAGAAAAAGAAAAAAAAACCCACAAAAAAGCCCAAAAAGCCAAACAGAAAAAAAAAAAAGCCAACCCTACCCCAGAACTGAACGTGGGGACCAAACTGGGAGCAAACTGAACCGCTCGTGAGTGACGAGGTTCCTCCTTCCTTTTGGGATAATGCCACCATTTTTGTTTTTTACTTGTTATTGTCAGGTTTATTGCTTCTGCTCAATATACTACGAGCTTCTTCAGTAAAGGACATTCTCACCCTTGTTGGTTTCCATTTTTGTATGGGACTGCAAAAAGAAACCTCTGCCCATCTCAGCCCGTGGATGTTTCCCATCCACCATCATGCTGAGACGCAAAGATTCCTTTTCTTCTCCCCCCTGCCTCAGCTCACCCTAGAAGAAGATGATGTCTGGTCACCGCTTCCCATTGTATCCACCCAACCCTTCACCCCTCCAGTCCCTCGTGCCACAGAGGCAGCGCCATTGCCGTTGTTCTGCGAGAGCAGCCCATTGGAGCAAGGAGATGGGGTCGCCTGGACCAGTTTGAGACATGAGGAAGAGCTCCCTGGGCTTCATGGCGCTTCGCTGCTTTCTTGAGTGTTCCCAGCACCGCTGCCTGGAAAAGCCAAAGAAGAGAGAAAAGCTAACGGGGGTGTATGGGGGAGGGGGGGGGTCTGCTCTGTAGTGCCAAGAATAGGACTGTTAGGACACTCCTTTCTATGCCTTACGGTTTGTGCCCCAGGGAAAGGCGTTGTCCGGATGCGTTTGTTTTATATATACTGTATATATTTATATATATAAGATATACATGCAAGCTTGGTTGGTGTTTTTTATTAAACAAAATAAAATCCATTGAAAACGTTTGGGATGTTTGTGCTGCATCCAGGTTCCTGGAGCCATGCATTGAAATTCCAGCCATGGCTTCTTCTACCCTTGTCAGAGCTTTTCCTAGTACCCCCAGGCAGCTTGCGATGGGCTGTTCCTGTCTTCCTAAGAGAATCCCCCACAGGAGTGGCTCTGCAGGGGGCCACATTCCTGCAGATACTCCCCGTGGGCATTTGCAGCTCACAGAACAAGGATCTCTCCTCCAGTCAGATAGGCTCATGAGACATTTGCAAACACCGCAAGACATTGGAAAGTCTCTGCCAGGCTCCCCAAGGACAGGTCTCAGCACGAAGCATCTCACATAAAGACTGTATCTCCCCCCACCCCCCAGTTCCTTTAATGGTGCCCAGTGAGACTTGTCCTATAGCCTTAACCACTCTCCTCTGCTCCCACTACCTGCTGTCCTCCCTCTGTTCCTCTCTACATACAGTGTGGAAGAGATGCAACCCAATAGAGGCTCTTCACTGTGAACCCCTTAAGGCAATGAGGATCTTCTGTGTTGCTGGTGATGCTCACCCCTTTCAAATTAGATAGGGAGGAGGCTTTATTTATGGCAAGTAATATGCAAGACCTGCCTGAAGTGAGTGAGACTTGGCCCCACCAACGGGAGCAGAGCTACAACATGGTCCAGGCTGGACTATAAGGGAAGGAGAAGTTCAGTCATGAGGGACACTTCTGTTAGAGAGGCTTAGGTCTTCATCTGGGTGTTTGCTGCAGCCTCACAGGCCATGTGTAGATGTCTGACAGTGGGCTTTGGTGACCTAACCCAGCATGTTGCAGGAAATGAGAAATAAATCTCTTCAAAGTGAAGGTGAAAATTAAACTGGCGAAGGATGAATGGAAATCCGGCCAAAGTATTTGAGCTAACGCTGGGGAAAAAAGCCCCAAATCCAAACTGGTATAAATTGTGCTCATGACCCTCTCAGTTTCTGCTGGATTATTTTTTTTTCTCCCTGTATGGATATTTTTGAGGGGGAAAAGAGATCTAACTGTGATCAGGACAAGAAGCTGATAGTCCTGGATTGTGCTTGCAGCGGGGGAAGTGAGGCTGGACAAGCACTGAGTTTGAAAGAATATTTCATGTTCTGTTTGATCCCTTTTTTTGGCCTTGCCTTCAGCAGCCTGGAGATGCAAACATCTCAAAACCAAAATATTTCTATCGTGACTAGTGTGGTTCCAGCTCCTGGAGCCAAGTGATCATGTTGGAAAGCTCAGCCTTCACTTAGAAACTCGCTCTTGGCTCCTGTGCCTACACAAACAGAGAAACTATTGTCCTGCACAATCAGAAAGGAAAAGGACTCGGGGCAATGTAACATCACTCGGAAGCTGAACCACTCATTGTGTGCCTTAGCCTGGTGCTCTCCCCTCTCCTTGTATTGCTGCCCTCCACTACCATTCACCAACATCCTGGCAGTGACAGCTGCCTGAATGAAGTCCCCTGTGCTGGCTTGTGTTAGTGTCCACCCTGAAGGTTTCAGCTGTTTCCTTCAGCATCTTAGTGATCTCTGACTTTTCCACAGTCCTTGCTCACCTTTTCTGCGGCAGAAATATCACCTTGAGCAGCTTGTGTGGTACCTGGACACTCATTGCTGAAGTTAGCAAGGACACAGTCCGGAGAGCATGAGCAGTGTGCTCTTGTGGCCAAAAGGGCCAGCAGCATCCTGGGGGGGATCAGAAGGGGAGTGGTTAGCAGATCAAGGGAGTTTCTTCTCCCCCTCTACTCTGCACTAG
>VZRI01012525.1:206154-253403 GCA_013397515.1 Upupa epops | reverse complement strand
GATGTGTTCCTGTGCAACTTGGTCTGGGTGATCCTGCTGTGGCAGGGGGACTGGACTGGATGATCCTTCAAGGTCCCTTCTGATCCCTAATGATTCTATGATTCTATGAACTTCCTGGCAGCTATCTGTGGATAGGCCACATGAGACCTTTATGTCACCACTGAGGCAGGTGACAGCGAGATGTAAAGCAGAGCATCCCAGGCACTATTGCTTTGTTTTATGTGGGTTTGCTGAGCAGAGTCTAGCTGGATGAACAGACAGGTTAACTGGTTCTGAATCACTGCTGACCTCAGGCAAAGGACAGTGCCCACTTGTCTACCAAGCCACAGTGAAATTTTCTATCGTGTGTGTTTAATCCGTATTTGATTGACCCTATCTGCAAATTAAGGGCCTTATCTTGAAAGCATGGAGTTCTCCAGGGGTTGAGTGTACTCTCAAGGAGGTTACCATAGTTACCCCTGTTATTGCTAAGGTCAGGTACCATTCAGAGGAGAATATGGTCTTGAAACACATTACTTGAGCTGCTTCCTCAGGCCTCCCCTTCCTCCACGCAGGCAGAGGTTGCTGATCCCCATAATGGGATTTTTGAGCATGACAGGGTTGGATGCTGGTTGGTGAGGCTGATGGGGTTTAATGCAGGAAGCTGTGGGAGGGATTCCCAGATTTCCTGTAAACCATCTCTTGCTCTGTGATGTGACATGCACAGCGTTTGCACTAGGATAGAAACTATCATTATCAATAAAGGCAGGAAGAGACTCTGCAATGCTTTCTACAGGCTGCCATGTGTGTCACATGTTGCTGCCCTGAGGTGTCCCGTGGCATTGGCTGGAAACACAACAGAGCCTTAGGTTGGGGGAGAGGGGGAGTGACACCAGTGGATCAGGACTCGGGGCTTCCTGTCCATCAGACTTATTCTGGGGGTGCCAGGCAGCAGCACAGAGGACCACAGAGAGCCCCCAGCAGATACGGGGACCCCTCTGTAGCCTGTGATGTGCAAGCCAGGCAGAGATGGAGGCTGTGTCCAGACCCCTGCCTGGACCACAGGATCCTTCCGTCACTGTAGTCAGCTGCAAGAGAGTCCAGCAGGAGTGACAGGCAGGAGGGAGCCACAAATATTTGTCCTAAAAAAGATGGTTTTCAGGAAGACGCAGGACGCATCCATGGCTTTACCCCTGCTCCCTACAACTCACTGGGCTGGTGAAACAGCAGCATGGGGCTAAAGGTGCAGCAGGGGTGGTGCAGTTCTTCTTCCTTCAGAAAAGAGTGACATCCTGGCAGGTGGGTGGCCAGCAGGAAGGAGGAGGAAGAGGGAGAACACAAATTAAGAGAAGATTGGGTCTCACCATGTGTGCAGGGAACAAACTGAGAGGGACTCAGGAGGGAAAACACTCCACTGCAGACCCAAGGAGATGCTCAGAAGGATCTCAGGGCTAATGAGGGCTAATTAGTGCAGGCTATTAAAGTAAGGGCAGGGCAAGGGCCAAAGAGGAGCTTTTGACAGGGAGCTGGCGAGTTGTGCTTTTAAGAGCTGGTTGCTGTGGGATGGTGATGAGGATGATGAGAGGTTTCTGTAATTTCCCCTCTTGGTTTCAGAAGTGATTTATTCAGATTTGAGCCAAATGTTGGGAATGGGTGTTGGGAATGAGGATCCTGTCTGGGCTGGCCTTCTGTTTCCCTGCTGATCTAGCTTTTGACCCTCTCTGGGCAGCAGGCAGTAGGGCTGTTAACCAGAATGAGTGCAAGGCACAGTTAACTTTCAGCAGCCCAGTCCATGGAGAGACCCCGTTAAGGGGAGATGGGTATCTCTGCAAAGTCCAAGCAGTGAGCCAAGCTCTTGCATTCTGCACAGAGCTGATTATTCACCCCTCTGAAGCTGAAATAACAAAAATGTCAGCCTTTTCCTTATTCGTGCTAGTCAAAAGAAGTAGAGCTGCAAACAGCATGGCATCTTGAGACTGGAGTGGTTTGGACTGAGTTGAAACAAGCCTCATATGTCCATCCAGACCTGCCACTAACTCATCTGAGCTGCCTTCATGTCCCTTTCTCCTCCTGGCATGCCTCTCTGTGGCTCCTTACCTGACCACTGCCAGTCCCCAGTGCACCAGGAGTTACCATCCCATGAAGCTCCAGCTCCTGGTTTGTCCTGGATTTCCTAGCAGGGCCAGTAAATGCTTTGGCTGAAGCTACATGTGCCTAGGTTGCTGTGAGCTGCTTCTGCAGGTATCTCCTCAACATCTGGCCATTAATTATATAGCATTCTGTAGCATCTCTCTCCCATTCATTTGAGTTTCATTTCTCTAGGAAAAGTCTTAAACTGTGTGTAGCAGGTGTTGAATTGATTTTCATCTGGAAACCTAATGACAAATATGGATGATCTGGAGAGGTGTCCTATCCATTCCCATGGAGCATTTTCTCCTTCCTAGTAAGAAAAGAGAGGTGGGTCATGTCTCAGAGATGACCGGGACTTGCAAAACAGATGAAGCTGAACCCAACTGCTCCATGTACTTACAAAAAAAGTCCTGACCCAAAGGTGACTCTAAGCTGGGATGAGGGCTTCCTGATCCACTGGAAAACCTACATTGCCTGTGGCTGGATGGGATGAGGTGATGGGACTGGGAGGCCACAGGTGCAGAGAGGTTGGAGAGGTGTGAGAAGTGGGAGTGTAGTGTTTCCAGCCTAACCACTGGGGCTAGAGATGGAAGAAGAGGTAGTTGTCCTGAGTGCTGCCGCTGTCTCTGCTCCACTGTGGTGGGGAAGGGGAAGGTGCTCAAAACACCCATAAGATGAAGAAAATCCATGAAGCTGTAAAGCTTTGTGATTGTAGGAGACAAATTCAGTACATGTGACAAATAGGGGTTTGGCTGGTGCTGCTGGCTGAAAAGGCTGTTCAGCCCTTCATCTGCAGTTCAGGGGAGGAGTAGAAATTTGGAGCCTATGGCCAGGGTAGGGCACCAGGGCAGCGCTCAACAGTGCTCTCTGTGGTCCCTAAATCATCCCCATCTGCACTCCATCCACCTGAGGCTTTGGAACAAAAGATTTCAAAGGGACTTGAGTGGCTTGGAGCCCATGGAAGAATCTGTGTTGCTCTTGAGCTATGCCTCCAGGTCCTACACCACTGCAGAGTGCTGCTGCCCCTTGCCCATGTTGCCGTGTTTGTGGAAGGCTCTGGTGTCTCTGTGCTCAGTGGGGATCCTTTCAGGGGCTTCCTTGACCTTGCAGTGAGATACCAAGTGAGTGCAAGCAGCTGCCCAGAAGTTTTGTTGGGTCTCTTCAGCCTGGATGTGGGCCTTTGCACCAAAAGCTTCCCTTTCAGTGAAGTGAGGCTCAGCTGGGAGGTTCTGAGTGACTCTGTCTGCTCAGCAAATGTGACAGAAACAGCAGAAGAGGATGAGGAAACCCCAGGTCCTTTTGCAAGACTGAAGCACCTGTTTCCTACCAACATGTGGTGTAGGTACATGTGATGTGTTCCAAACGTTGGTCAGAAGTTGCATCTTGACAGAAAGAGAGTCCCTCTGGGAGGGATGAGAGGCCAGTGATCACTTTTGGAAGCTTGAGAGGTCCAAGAGCTGTACCCAAACCTCCTTCCACACCTCTGGGGGCTGCTGAAATCAGAGCCCCCTGAGTGGAGGAACCCTGGTAATGGTTGTTGTGCCACCCAAGAGCCAGGTGCTGATTTTGAGATGAAGTGGAAAAGTAAGGGACTGTTACCTTTCAAGATGGAGCTAGGAGATGGCTGGACCTTACCTCCCAGTCTCTGTGCTGGTCTTCTGAGGGTGATGCTGGAACAAGGTGTTAGGTTCTCCAGCTGTAAAGATAAAGTTCAAATGACTTTGGTGGGGAAGAGGGAACAACGTTCTCCATGTCACAGCAGGAGAAGATGTGATGAGAGCTAACAGCAAGCTGAAGGATGACAAAGAGCAACCAGCATCTCGTGTCTCATCTTTTTTCTTTGTTAATAACATCTTTAAGATCAGAGTTACTCTTTCCAGTGTCTGGGCCAAATTCTGCTCTCTGTCTAGCTGGAGTCCCTCAGCAGCTTCGGACAGATGCTGTTTTCCTTCATTTCCTGCCTCTGCCTTTCGGAGCAATGCCAGATGTTGTCTCACAGCTGCTGTTTTCCAGCCCTGAGGTGGTTTCAGCACGGGGTGGGGTGGAGCTCTCCTTGCGATTGGGAGGTGCTAAAATTAGCCAGCCTATAAACACATCTTGAGACACCACAAAGCACCCTATTTCAGTGGCTAGGTTGCCCCAGAGCTGGGCAGTGGGTCTAGTTCAGTTTGCCTGAACACATATGCATGCAAAGGAGACGAGTCTTCCTCCATGGCCAACCGCAGTGAGCAGTGGAGATGGAGAGACTTCCTTGAGGTGAGCGTGCTATATGTGGGTTTCCCCACTGCTCCCTCCTCCCATTCCTACCTGACATGGTGTGTCCACCAAGCAAAGCCTATCCCTCCGCAGGAAAGGTCATCCCATGTTCCTGAGGTGGGTCCTCTTAGCACCATACTGGTGGCTTGTGGCTTTCCCTCCAGCCAACGTGTAGATCTGGGACTCACCTGGTAGCACATGTGGACTACAGTCAAACAAGAAGTGAAGACAGCTCCAGAGTATGCTTCCTCCCCTGTTCTAAGAGATGTAAAGATTGTTAAGGGTGTCCTCCTGCACAGGTGAGAGTTCTGCTGCTGGGGGCAGACCAGAAAGGCACTGGTTTCTGACCAGTGGGATAAACTAGGTCTATCCCACACTGGAAGGAGGTGACTCCCACAAGAGGTGCTATGTCTGTAAGACTGAATCCCACAGAACTGCTTGGATGCTGTAGTGGTGTAAGTAGAAATTGTTTCTAGAGTTCTGAATACACGGGTTGATGTGGCTGAGCTGTGGCTGGTCCTTCTGTACAGCTGGGGAATGGAGCTGCTTCCAAGCCAGTTCCATCATTTCCTTCCCTGACTCAACAACAAGATATGAGTCTTGTAGATACAGGACCCTTGGATTCCTTTGGTTCATAAGGGCTGGATGGCACAGGGAGTCAAAGAACTCCCCCCCTACGCCTACTCTTGTTGCCTCCCATTGGAGAAGTAGCCTCTTGTGGGAAGTTTCAGCCCATCCTTAGAGGGATGGAACAGCAGCACTTCCCCAGGCTGGCTGAGGGTCAAAGACCTTCTGCACTGTGTTAGGCCCTTATCTGTAAGGCAAGAGCAGCTTTGCAGGCTGGCAGGAGATTTATCGCTATGGCCAAAGGCTCTATCTAAAGCTGCTTGAAAAATGGAGTTTCTTTTCCTGTGGCAGCTTCCAAGATTTCACATATTTGACTGCATCCCAGATCGGACTGAGGAGTGGAAATCTCTAAAAATACTGTAAGGAAAAGGCAAACACAGGCATGGCAGGAGCGCTGACACGATAGATTTTCCAGCCCTACTGAAGTGGAACACGTTGAGTCTTTGGAAAAGATATTCCAAGAAACTGGTCGCATCTCTGCAATGCCTGTCTTTGTAACCCAAGTGAAACATCCAAGCAGCAGGCTTTGTGCCCTAAACTCATCAGGACATGAGCTGTTTTCTTCAGCATCTCTGCTGTGGGATAACTCTAGGTGTCTCCATTGACTGTGCAAAGATCCCTGTGACTGGATCATGACTGTCATCAATACAACACCTGCATGGACAGACAAAAACACATTGCTGGTTCAGAAGACAACCTGGGTGCCTGCTGCTTAAGGTCATGAAGACCTCATAGTGCCATCCAGATTGAGATACAGAGTGAGAAGAACAGAAACCCTCTAGATGAGTTTGCCCAATATTGTGGGGACCAGGTCTGGGAGTTATGCTGAGACACTTCACCGTTATGTTGGTGATGCATGATACTTGATTTGTTCTCCCTCTGCAAACTGTGCACGTCGGGTCTCACTGATGAAATGAGTGTCTCTGTCTAAGAATTTTTTTTGGAGGCAAATAGGGAGAATCCTTCCAATACAGTAACTAAACAGTTGCATGAAAGCAGAGATGAAGGTCCTAGAGGCACTGACTACATATAGCAGTGATGCATCCCTTAGACCATAGGGTAACCTCTCCTTCCTCAAGCACCGTCACCCCTGCTTTACCAAGGAGAGCTTGCTGGCCAAACTAGGCAGCTTTCAATAGTAGATACTAATAATCTGTCTTTGATTTCCCCTCCCTCTTTTTGGTGATGAGTGGCTCCCACTACAGCATGTGGAAGAGAAGCAGCTGTTGACGGAGAGTGGAGTGGCTTCTCTGGGGTTTATTGTTTTAATCACGGCCTGAATGAAAGTGACAGCCCAAAGATGAAATATCTGCTGAAAGGAAATCATAACTCAGGGTGACTCCACTTTGCTCCACAACTACTAAGAACATATTTTTGTTGGACATGGAGGAACGCGATTTCAGCTGCCTACGCACTTAAACACTGCTCCTGTCTGCTTTAGAGCCATTTGGCTTGTGACATCTCTGGTGCCCTGTTTGTGAGCTCTTAGAACCTACCTGGAGCCTCTACAGCCTCAGCAAGCCTGCAGATGTCCTTGCTGCAGATGGAGCTGTGGTGCTGAATGGTGCTTTACAATCCCAAGAAAGCAAGATGAGAAAGATGGTGGCCACTGGGTCTGCTCCTTGTGCAAAGAGAAGGACCCTCCCAGCATGGGCAGAAGGATCCCAACAAAGCGTGAAATGTTGTGGGTGACACCTGGGCAACTTGTGTTCACTCGGTAGCTGTCCCCATTAGCCACCACTTGTTCTACACTGGCTCTTGTGTCTCTGGATATCTGAGGCACTGAGCATAACCAGACCTAGTTCTCACTCTGCTGCGGGACCAGAACTGCATGGAAAATGCTCTTTAGGGCTGGGTGTCAGTGAACAGAGAGCCGAGTCACATCCTCATGATGATGGTCTTAGTGTTGGGTGCTGTAAAGCGGTAGATGGGTGAATGGAGAATAAGAAAAACAGTTTACAATGAGCACAGTTATCTTGCCACCCATCCACCAGACTGGGGTATCTCCTCACCCCCTCTCAACAGCACAGAGTTGTATGATGCATGTTGCTGCAATGTGTTTAAACTGGCGACTCTTTCCTCCAAGCACTATGAATATGGGGGAAAACAGCTAAAAATAGCACCCTCCATGTTCCTGAAAAAATGTTCTCATGTGCTCTGCTGGCTGCAGCCCCTGTTATGAAACAAAATATTTCCCATCAACAGTCATTCCCCCTCATGTCTGGGCTACAATGCTGTTTATTACAATAAGAACCGTTACCAAGAGCAGAAAAGTATTGGATTATCAAGTCAGCAAAGTCGTTATTCTCCTAATTAAAAAATGCATCACAGAGGACTAATGATGCCAGGACTTTCACTCCATTCACGCTGAATGGGAGTCCTGGCAGTGCCTTCATGCTGCGTTCAGTCTTCATCCTTGGTATTCCAACTCTGAGGTCAGAGGTGGCACAGGGGAGCTGTAAGTATGGAGATGCCTGTGCAGCCACACGTGCGTGCATGTGCCCTCCCTGCACACAACGTGGGGAAGCTGTGTGTGCAGAGCTGGGTCCCATCCTACAGCTTTCCCTTGCTGAAGGTGTGTAACCTCAAGCTGATTTTGTCACACGTTGGCTTTACTGAGATCATCAGGGAGGATCAACAGGATCAACTGCTGGACAGTTGTGGGAAGGTGCCTGTGCCCAAAACTATGTGTCTGAAGGATGGGTCATACACATACAATTAATGTTTACTTATCCCCCATTAATGTGTGCAGAGTTCCTGCTGTAGGGGCAAGAGGCAAGACAGCAGTGGTCAGAGTTGGTTTGGTTGATTTGGCTTGCACTTCTCCTCCTGCAGGCTCTCATCCTGCCTGGAGGGACCCTAGAGGCACCTCAACTGAGGGCACCTGCTAGCATGGACATCCCTCAGCAGTGTAGATTCTATCTGCAACAGCCTGACAGGAGGTTGCAGAGAGGTGAGGGCTGGTCTCTTCTCACAAGTGACAGAGCAAGAGGAAATGGCCTCGAGTTGCATCAGGGCAAGTTTAAGTTGGTCATGAGGAAAACCTTCTTCTTGGAAAGGATCCTCAGGCTTGGAACAGGCTGCCCAGGGAGGAGGCTGAATCACCATTCCTGGGCATGTTTCACAGTCATGGAGATGTGGAGCTTAGGGACAGGACTTAGTGATAGCTTTGGGACAGTTGTGTTACTGGTTGGACTCAAGGAGCTTGAAGATCTTTTCCAGCCTAGACAGTTCTAGGATTAGCAGCAGAGCACAGGCATGGCACACTTCTTGTGTCACTGCTGCATAAGGGAACAGTGCATGTGAATGCACAAGGGAGCTGCAGCGTTGCCCACAGCTCGGATCTCACAGCACTGGTACACCTATAGTTGTCCTCCAAGTGTCTGAGCCCTGCTCTCCTGTCTGGCCATTCCACATTCCACATGCCCTTTACCAAAATCTAACAGGTAGTTCAGCTTCACTAGGTCAAGTGGAAGAGATGAAGAAGAGAGAGGTCCTGAGGAAGGATGAGGTGTGAGCAGAGCCAGGAAGGAGGGACTGATGGGTATTGACTCTGGGACCATGCAAAGGCTGTGGAAACCCACTGGAGAGCACTGGGATGAGTTCTGATCTCCCTATATCTGGCTGATGCCATGGGGGCTTTTGTCCCAAACATTGATTTTCTGGAAGGGTTGGAAGAGAGGAAGAGAGGGTTTGTGTTGGTAGCTACTTTCTCTCCATGTTTTGGGGGTTTTTGTCCGTTTAAGAAAAGAAAAAAAAAGAGTTGGGGGAAACATTTAGAAAAGAAGAACCTTGTTTTCCCAGCCAAAAGTTGCCCTGAACAACTAAATCCAAAATATTTCAAGAGAAAAGCACAAATGCGAAAGCCCCTCCAAAACTCTTACGGACTCAGACATCGTCATTTCAGTGAGTTCTAACCCTCGTGGTTTATTTGATGCTGTGTGACCCTGCCTATGCTTGTTTTGCATGAGATATCTTCAAGGTATGGGTCACTAAAAAAATAAAGCTTGAAGATGACAGCGTGCTGGACAAGATTATGTCACCTGTTCTTGTTATGAACGAGTAACAGGGACGTGTACAGTTGGTGATTAATAGCAATTCCCATATTAGGGAAACCTTTTTAATAGCTTTTTGTTTCTTTGGTCGTTCCTAGGTGGTGTAAAATCATAGAATCATAGAATCCTTAGGGATCAGAAGGGACCTTGAAAGGTCATCTAGTCCAATCCCCCTGCCACAGCAGGACCACCTAGACCAAGTCACACAGGAACACATCCAGGCGGGTCAATGCTTTACTCCATCCCTCAGACTCTTGGGATTGGACACATGCATCCTGACTTGTGGATGTACCCAGCCAGATAACAAGTGCCTTTCCTCTGGCAGCAAAGTGGAGGGTCTACTTGAAGGAAATCTGGATGTTTGGAATTACTAAATGCTGGCTTCAAGCTGAACAGAACAGCCTGAGCATGCAGTTCAGTGGAAGGTTAATTGAAGGATACTTGGATGTTTGGAATTACTAAATGCCAGCTTCAAGGTGAACAGAACAGCCTGACCATGTCCTGGTTGCCCCTTGGTGAGGCTGAACAAGTTATGGTTCCACTTTGTTATGGAAATTTCAGGGCTGTCATCTGCTGATGTAGAGACTGAACTTGTCCCAGTAACTGCCAGGAGTGAGACAGCATCTGAAGCTCATTTAATTCTTATCAAACCTAATCCACAGTGAGAGCTGGAGAGCAAAGATGATGCAGCTTTCAGCAGCTCCAACACTTTCTTACAGTTAGTTTAATCATACAGATGGTGTATGTCTAGGCTGGGACCCAGGAGAGGGACACATTTCAATCCAAATAAACTTGTCTTGAAGTACCACTGACTGTTGGAACCCAAGGAAAAGCTCCAGAGCTCATATCCTGCAGAGCAACTGAGCTCCTCGCAGGTCTACCTCACTTTACACAGACGTTGCCAGCTCTTCTAACAAAGCAAATATCTTTTTACTTCTTCTTTCCCTTGTACTTTCAAGGATTTCCCTGGCTTGATTTCTGGCAGGGAAATTGCTAAGATACCAGTCAAACCTCTTGCAGGCAATAAACATTTCCTAGACTGTCCCAGTGGAGACAAAGATCTCCTGAACTTGCTAGAGATGACAATTTGTTTCCTTGCTGGTGTTCCCTAGGATCTCCAGACATGGGGGATCTGTCTGCTCTGAAAATCCATCTGTAATACTGAATTTATGATTGTCTGTCATGCAGCTTGTCCCTAAATCATGGTTCACACTGAAACAGCAGCTGTTTCCTGGATCGCTCTGGTGGCTGATCATGACCTTTCGAGGGGCAGGAGCACTGGCACCACTGGCACCTTCCCAGAGAGCACCACAGGGAGGTGATGGGGATGGCTGCTCCCCTGGGAGATGGGTCGCAGGGGGTTCTCCCCCACCTTTCCTTGCCAATCACAAAGCTGGAAGGAGGGAAGCACATTCCAAAATGCTTTCCATCACCAGGCAGATCTGTTACCCTTTGTCTTTAGTTTTATTAATGAGAAACATCAGCAGGTTACAATGCTCCAGGACTTGGTCTCTCCAAGGAGTAGCCCTCAAGCAGTAAGACACAACACTCTTGGTGTCTCTCAGACAGCGTCTCCTGTAACCCTACCTTCTGGCAGGCACTATAAATCCCTCTTGAATTGCCGATGGGGCATAAATCTCCCTGAAACCGTGATGCTTACCGAACATTATTGCTTTATTGAGACATAAATCCCGCATCAGCTTAGTGAAATATCTATGGGAATCGAGTTAAACAAGTAAAGACAGCTACTTAACTATTACCAAACATGAGTTTATTAACATGCAGGCGAGGAGCAGCCCAGAGGAGATGTTTTTGGAGCAGCCATTTGTCATGTCTCTACATCATAAACTGGTCAATGGCTTTTGGCTGTGCCTTGAATTTTCAGGAACGGAGATGTGGTTGGGAACAGCAGATATGAGAAGATTTGCTCAGATGCAGGTTGAGTTGGGGTATCACTCTTCTGCATCTTCTGAGTCTCGCTCACTTCTCACACTGTTTTTTCAGGCAGTGAAGATGACGTTTTCCCCTGTAGTGCAGGTAAGATACTTATACTGCATCGGTCTCTTGACCCACCATTGTCTGCTATGGCCTTCCTGCGACTGGTGTTGCCTGGAGGTGCTTGTGGGGTGCAGTGAGGAACCCAAGAGTCAGTTTTTCTGTAGACACTGGAAACAGGACCAGGATCCTTTTTGTGCAACTGGCCAGAGAGATCTCCCCATAGGAAAATGAATCACATTAGGACAATCCAATTCCGTTTTGTTTGCTTGAGGCCGGGGGCTGGAGAGAAGAGGATTTAAAATCCCTGCTTTGCAGGACATGAACTCCATGATGTGACTGCTCCAGTGACTGTTACAGCCCGTGACAGTGTGAAATGTTATTGTGAGTGCTCCATGAGGCCCGTTTGAACCGGTGACGTGGGAACATCACATGGGAGGGCGTCTGAGTCAGCACCCAGTGCTGGGACCATGCCCAACATTGATGTAAACCCTGAACTGCATACAGCCTCCAGGCTGAGCCATCAATCTCTCGAGAAGTAGCTCTTACAAGGATGTTCATCTTTTCAGGGAAAGTTGAAGCTGGAAGTAGAGGGAAAATAAATTTGCTGGCCAATCAGCACTGCATGGACCTGGATGGAACAATGTCCTGGGGGATGAGTGAGGAGATGCTGTTTTTGGAAAACCTCCAGGGCTGTGTTCTGGGCCAGTCCAAACACACCCTTGGGATGCTTTGGCACAGGAAGCATGTGTACCAGGTAATCTGTCGGTGCGTGCAGCCACTCAATTGTTTAAAAATGAAGGATATTTTTTCTCCACAGAGAAAAACACAAGGACTGCTGTTAATTTGTTCATAGGGTCCCCATCCATCGCTTCACATCCTCCTTTGAATGTACTTTAAAACTTGCAATATAAAAACAAAACAAACTTTCAAGTGCCCCTGTTTGCTTAGACCAGACCTGTGGTTTCGGTCTCCTGGACTGGACTGTGTCATTAGTTCCCAACCAGTCTGCATTGTCTGGGTGAGCAGATATGGAGCTTCATCATGCCAGTCAGGTGGCCTGTGCCCAAAATCTAAGCATCACAGACAAGCATGAGGTGCCCTGTGGTGTTGGCAGGAGAGGCACAACAGTCCCCACAGTGTAGGAGCGAGCATATGAGTCCAGACCTGTAATCCCAAATGAAGAAAAAAACTCAGCCTAGGAGATGTCATCAAATTAACAAGCCAAGCAGCTGCTCCTCCCAAAAGCTCTGCTGGCTTCCTCCCAATCCAGCTGGGCTTTACCCTGTGGGCTTGACCCCTTTCCTCAGAGCTGGAGTTTAAGTGACCTACATCTAATTTCTCACTGCCTTCTGATGAGTGTTTTCATAACACTTTTCCCCTTCCCAGCTTTGGGGATCTGCCAGAGCTGAAATCCTTCTGCTCTTTGACATCTAATTTTGTTCTCCGAGGGATATTTCCTGAAGGGCTCATAAGCATCTTGAGAGAAACAACCCAGACCCATGGTGGGAGGAATCAGTGCTGATGAGGGTCATGGTGAAGCTTCAAGGCCTTATAAACAGTTGATAAGCAGCAGGACTCACTCAGCCTATGCCAGGATCAGAACAGAGGACATTCACCAGCTGATTGATGTTTCAGAGGGATGTAGAAGGGCCAGAGGAGCTGTGGTGAGAGATGGAGGGAAGGTGAGTGGGTGTGCAGGAGAACAGTGTTTTTCCTTCCCAGTCGTATCCTCCCCTCCTCTGCCAGTGGGTGACCCCTGGGTTCCTCGACAGTGCCCGTGCTTGGACCTGGAGTGCTTGAAGCTAGTCCTGCAGTCCCAGCTGTGCTTTGTCCCAAGAAGGATGGGGCAGTGGGTATGTCAAGGGATGTGTGGGAGAGCTGGGAACAGGAAGGTCAAAACAACAGGTCTTTAGAGAGGAGGAGAGGAATTCGTTGCAAATGGAGATGGGGACAAGATGGGAGATCGGGAAATGGGGACAAGGATGCGGCCATGGCCCTGCGGGCTTCAGAGGGGGCAGCAGAAGCAGTAACCATGAAGCCACCACTTGAAGCTTGTGGAACTGGAAACTGAGTCAGGAAGAACCGGTGGTGTAGGGTGACCCCCAGCAGTGCAGGGGGAAGGTATGTATAGGGGGGTCCTGCTGCCATCCTACACTGTGCCCTTTTCTGGGCAGGGCTGCACATCAGTAAGGGCTGACCCTAAACCACTGAAAGTGGCTTCAGGGGCTCTGTGAGAAAATGCTGGACTAGCCACAGGAGTATTGATTAGACTGATGATGATGAACTCCATTAGGATTCCACAGGAACTGGAGTACTACCTGTGGAAGGGGGATTCCACCATCTTTCTCCCTGCTGGAACTACTCATTTCCTTTATCCATCTTTGAAGATGCTCACCTTATGTAACCCTCCTCTCCCTGCTGTCTGGGCAGCAATATTTTCTCAGGTATTTGTAGCTATGCTTTCTTTCTAAGCTCTCAGCAAAAGGTACATGTACTGGTTCTTGCTTCCTGGGGCTGGTGGTTTCCTCCTAGGAGCTTTTAGCCCAACAGACACCTTAGAGCTGCTAACTATAAGAAGTCTCCATGAGTTTAGGCTTATTTGACATGGTTGGTTTGAGTGTGCTGTTGTCTTCCTTCCACTGCTTCTTGCAGTGTTTGCAGGGTTTGTGGCTAATGTGGAGCCCTCTGAGCTTCTCACACTGCCTGAAGGCTGCAGCTCTGGACATTTTGGGTAACACTTTGCATTAGGTAGCTCCCCCAGCACAAATAGAAGCCCACCCCTTACAGACTTTTCACTGCCTGGCACATACTTTGTGGGATGGGGAAGCCGCCGCCACATGTGCCCTGGATCAAGTGGCTACATCCTTAGAAATGCATCTGGCCTGTGCATGTGGAGAAGAGCCATCTTTTGGTGACTTGGCTCGTTAGACATTTCTGCAGCCTGTTGACGCTCCTCTTGCGTCCAAGAGCCTGAGCTAGTGCCAACAGCCCTGAACTCTGACATGGAAGTGGCCAAACTCTGCTTTTGGTGTTGCTGGCTCTCTTTGATGTCTTGCTTTGCTGCCCCGAGCTTACACAGCCCTACATATGCTATTCCCCAAGGTGGATCCCTCTTTCTCAACAGCCATGAGAAACATCCTCCTTGTGATATTTCCGAAAGGAAAATTATGTCCTTGGTTGCTGTAAATAGCACAGAGAAATCATTTCTCATGATCCTGCTAGCAGCAGTGTTTCTGTTTCTGAGCCTCCTAAGCTCCCTGGGTAAATGTCAGGAGAAAACTGTGGCCAGGCCCTTCCTATGCTGTTGCCTTCACATAGGCCTTTAGTAGCCTCTGACTACCTGAAGCCCAGCTGTCCCAGATGCTGGGAGAAACAGTTCATTTCTTTGAGCCCTGTAAGGAGTAGATGAATGTGTCCAGTTTGTACTTGACAAACGAAGCCTGGAGACCTTCACTGAACTGGAGTTGCCTGATAATAGAGCGCGGAACCCGCAGGTACCCCTGCATTCCTTTCATACGGACAGCAACCAGCGCTCCTGGTTGTCTCTCCTGTGATATGTATTGCAGAAGGTGTTGAACAAAAAATGGCTCTCAGTTGTCTGTGCCTTGGAGAGGAGGTCACCATCCTACGTGGACCTTTGATGGAGCTCACAGCATGGATGCTACACGCAATCATGGATTTTGTACACTCCAGGCTGTGTCCAGTCAACAAGTTGGGGAAGGTGTGGAGGGGGAAAGTAAAGCAAACCTCTGTCATCATTCCTAGTCTTGTTCAGAAGCACCTGAAGCCCAGGGGTGGGCTCCCAGGTCATGCATGTTGCTATGTTCTTGTGATTACCTCCAGTTTCATCCTGTTTCTGAGGGTACAGGCTGAGCTGGGAGAGGTGGAGACACAGGGAGGCTGAAGAGAGCATCTTTATGCTACCATGGGGACTGTGGCAAAGCAGCATCTTCCAGGCCACCTTTGTGGCTACTGGCAGAGCAGGCTGGCCCAAATTCCCCATGGGTTAGTGCTCTTCAGAGATACAGCAGCAAATCGCAGGGCACAGAGGCACAGCTAGCCTGGCCGAGATAAGCTCTTAGTCCAATGGAGCCATCACTCCTTCCATGGGAAGTCATTATGACATGGAACGAGCTGCCCAGGGAGGTGGTGGAGTTGCTGTCCTTGGAGGTGTTCAAAAAACCCTGCGGGATGTGATTTAGTGGCCATGGTGGGGTTGGCTTGATGGTTGATGATATTGTAGGTCCTTTCAACCCTCATGATTCTATGATTCTCATCCAAAGGCAGTGGCAGTGTGTCTTCAAAGCATCCCAAGTGTAGCCTGGCAACCAGTGAAGTCCCTTGCAGCATATTCCTCATGTCCAAGGCTTCATCGCTTCCAGGCTGGCACAAGGAAGAAGGAATGTTTTTCCCAAATGGAGATAGGGCTGTGCATAGGGAGCCTCACTCCCAGCTCCTAAACCACTCTGAATCACCCTCTTCCCAGCCCTTGGGGAAAGGGCTGCCAGCAGCAGAGCTGGCATATGGAAATTTCAGCCCCTAAGTCAAATATTATTTCAAAGCTAATGACAAACAACATCTATTTTTGCAGCGGTCTTGTTTAAAATATTTCCCCTTAATCCTCTCGAAATGGCAGTAATTGGAACCGGTTCCCTGGGATGCCAGGGCATACTTCTTTAATTATCTCCCGTGCTGCCTGTTTCCAATGAAAGGGCCCGATCTGTTTGCAGTTACTGGCCTTATGAAAACCAGGCTTGGACCCAAGTCAGTGGGAACCCAAAATAAGAAATATTTCCCTTTAGAGGCATCATTTGAACTAATTAACTTTAATCAGCCCAGAAATGGCTCTTTGAGGTCTCCCTTGCCTTGAAATTGGGGTGCATCCAAACAGCTCTGAGGGAGAGGGCTGCTGGGGCACTGCTATACCTTTATCTGCTAACGGACACTGTGTTAGTCCTTGCTGGTGCACCCAACAGTCTCCAGAAGAGGCTCAGACTGGCACCATGGTCTGTGTCTGGCCAGGGTGGTTGTAGCCTGGTAGAAAGACTCCTCTGGTGCAAAAATTCATGACTTTACAGGCAGTTTGAGTTGAGGAGTGGTTGTTTTTCCTGTGGTGGGATGGACCTGCCACAAGAGGACCTTTGATCATAGATAGAATCATAGAATCATTAGGGACCTCAAAAGATCATCTAGCCCAATCCCCCTGCCACAGCAGGATTACCTAGACCAAGTTGCACATGAACACATCCAGGCGGGGCTGGAATGTCTCCAGAGAAGGAGACTCCACACCCTCCCTGGGCAGCCTGTTCCAGTGCCCCGTTACCCTCCCTGGGAAGAAGTTTCTTCTGATATTTATTGATGGTGGGCTGGGAGTGAAGCTGTGGCTCAGGGAGAGGTGAGGTTGTCCCCAGTTTACAAAGAGATGGGTCCACATGCACAGCCAGCAGAGGCACAGGACAGTGGTTCATCCCTGTCCTCTCACCTCAGCACAAGTGTGGACATGGTTGCTTCACGCTGGGTCGTGGGCAGCTTCATTAAAAGCCTCATCCCACTGGTGGTGGAGCAACAAGTACAGCCCCCTCATGGCCCACAGAGGCACCCACAGCAAGAGAGGCTGAAAAGCAAATCAGATAAACTTAGGAACCACTAAATCTCCCCACATGGGTTGCTGGTGTCTGGTTGTGAGTGCTGCTGGAGGAGCTGCTATCCAAACCATGGACATGGGTGTTTGAAAGTGAAGGAAGGAGGGGAAGGGTGGATGTATATTTGGTGTACTTTCCATGCACCCACATTTGGTGCCCAGGGTGTGTGTGAGGTGGAACTGTTCTGCTTGCCTGCAGTCTGGACTTATTCAACACCAGATCATTGTATTGGGAAACCTGGACATGCCCTGTGAGTGCACTACTGGGGGCAATGAGATGACAGTATCCACACTGAAACCAGTTTGAGGCCATTAACCCCATCTGAGTCACTCTGGACAGGAACTGGAGTAATTTCACCAAAAAGCTTCTTACCTGCTGTTTAACCAGCTCAGTGATAAAGCCTGAGAGAGCAATACAACCTGGTCTGATGAGAGTAAGTCCTGCTTATGGAAGGGGGTAGGAACTAGATGAGCTTTAAGGTGTCTTCCCACCCAAACCGTTCTATGAACTGACCCCTATCAGATTGAATGCTAGGGCCCTGAGGACACTGCTGGGTTTTAACTACTCATTTACCCTTTCTGCTGAGTCTGGGCTTGTTTCTCAATGCCTTCCCAAGCCAGGAAAAGTGATCTGGGATTTTGGCTAAATTCAAGCTGGGTGGCACCTTGAGGGTTCCTGTTGGGGTGGATTGTGTGCCCTAGTGCTGTCCTGGCCAAACTCCTGAGTGCCTGGAGACCCATACTAACACATACTAACCTGGACACTACTAACGTGGAAACCAATCAAGAGACCATGCTGCCCCATTACACCTCCATGGACTGACCCAGGCAGAGTCAGTGTGAGAAGAGCAACCTGAGAAGGGCAACTTCTGCCTGACTTTGTGGGCCTTCAGGCTGTTTCAGGGGCAGACTGCAAATTCCACAGATAAGTCAATTGATACCTTAATGCAAGTTAATGCTAGAGGCAACAGCTTCCATCAGCTCTGTAAAACCCTCGTGGAGGAGCTGGAGTAGATAGTGGTGTCGCATAGCCAACCTGCATAGGCTTGGAGCTGCAGGCTCCATGCGAGAATCAAGCACTCAGAACATTTTAAAGGGTTTGCTAGGAAAGCAGCTCCAGGAGCAGAAGATGCTGCTGCAGCATCCCAACACAAACTGGGTGCATGGCATTATGTGTGGCCAGCATCAGGATTAGGGACAGAAGCACCTCCTATGAGATAGGGTGGGGGGGTTGTCTGCCCTAGACAAACAAGTATCTTAAGGTTGCATCTGTCAAGATGTCCTCAGTGCTTGCTTGACTTTGTCTCCCAGGTTTGTGTTCTGGAGAAATACAAGGGCAAGAGACATTGATGGTGATGGTTAACAGAAAACAGAAGTAAAAGAAAGGCAAAATGCACAGTCCAAAGACGAGCAACAAAGCTGGTGAAAGGCCTGGAGGACAGGTCTGGCTGAGGGAACTGGGGGTGTTTAGCCTGGAGAAAAGGAGGCTGAGACCTTATTGCTCTCTACAACTACCTGAAAGGAGGGTGTAGAGAGGCCAGGATTGGTCTCTTCTCCCAAGCCACCAGCATAAAGTGAGAGGAAATGGGCTCAAGTTGTGCTGGGGAGGTTTAGGTTGGACATCAGAAACAATTTCTTCCCAGACAGGGGATTGAAACAGGCTGCCCAGGGATGGAGGGAGTCACCATCCCTGGAGGAGCTCAAAGAATGAGTAGATGTGGCCCTGGTGGACAGGGTTTAGTGGGCAGGGTAGAGTTGGGTTGATGGATGGACTGGATGATCTTGGAGGTCTTGAACCTTCTTGGGGATCCTCAACACTAATGATTCTATGATTTTAAAAATGGAAAGGATATTCCTTATGAGCTTGCTTGCTGGGACATTTTAAAGTCATTAGGGGAGCAGAAATGAGTGATTGCTCCCTTTGCTGTCTGCTCCTTGGGCACTTGGAGAGATTTATTGGCTGGCAGCAGCAGATCAGATCCTCCCGTTCCAGATTGTCTTTGCAACTGAGCACTAATTATGGTTAATGGTTGCACTGAAGTGGGTCATCCTTTCTCTAGTGTGACAGCAAGAAAAATATGATTTAGCAACATCCCTACAGCCAAAAGGCCAGAAGCTGAGGTTTTTTCTGCAAGCTTTGCATAACCAGCAGAGCAATGGCAAGAAGACAGTAGGAAAGGGCATTGGTATGGAAGGAATGAGGCTTAGGGTGGGCTCAGCCAGCAGGCTTGCTCATCCACCTGCATCTGGAGGAGTACTTGCGGCAGCAAGGTGGGAGGAACAGCCCCAGTGATGATTTACCATGCATAGATGTTTCTCTCCAGTTCCTAGAGGTCTGCTTGTAGGGAGTCGGAGGGGGGGCGAGAGAATGTGGATGTGAAAAGCAGGAGACAAGGTGGGCTTTTGTGTGATAAATCTGAACTCTTGAGTGGAAAAGGCAGCAGGATTTCACCTGTGGATTCAGAGTTCCTCCCTGGTAGAGAAAGCAAACGTGCGATGCCAGCTCCTGTTTAAGCATCTGGACACGTTTTGGGTTAGATGCTTGTTAATTAATCCCAGTAGATGACTGGGAGCTGTAAATACTCCCCTGTAGTGACAGTAGGACTGCATTCAGTAAAGCTTTAGCCAAGCCGGGTTTGAGCAGCCTATGTTCAGGGGTCACAAGAGGGAGCTAAAGATGAACTTTAGGGTTTTACTGAGGGTCTGAGAAGCTCACCTCCCCGCCCCCTTTTTCATTTTCTTCCCAGTGAGCATAAAGTCTAGACATCCCTATTATGAAGAAAGCTGATATTCCTCTTCAACAGCATGTTCCCCCCAAGCTGGGGCCTGTGGCCTTGCTTGAGGCAGCAGGTTCTCTCTCCAGAGCACTTTTCCATGGTTTAAAGTTCTCTACACCCCTTTTACCTGTTCAAAATCATCAACAAAGTTCTAATGACCTCCCTGGCCAAGAGGATCCCCTGGCTTGGGGGATGTTTGTGAAGGATGCAGCTTTCCCTAACTCCTACTCCCAACAGATCTCCTGGCTGCAAAGTGGTTTAACCAATGGGCTCAGGATCTCTCAGATTGGCTAACACCCCTCTGGCACTGCCCAGGGTGAGCCAGGACCTTGGCACTGGATCTGTCCTCAGGCTGGGGTGAACTGGGATGAGATCCCACGATATGTGCCTGTTGTCCTTCCCACACTGCTGGTCGGCTGCTGCAAGCAGGACATTTCTAAGAGGGTTTGTGTGACTTCTCCCTTGGCATCTTCATGAATGACTGCCCATGATCAGTTTGTGCATAGGAAGGAGAAATCAGTGAAAGTCCCCTACCTGCAACTGGGGTGGATGCTGTGGAACCAGAGACCATCCCATGAGCATGTGCACGGCTGGAGCAGACTTTCAGAGAGAAGACATTTCCTTCTTCAGATGGGTTTCTGGTCACTGGCGAGTAGCACCACTAAAGCCATGATAAGGCAACTGGATTCTCAGCTGCTGGGGAGCAGCAGTGTCCTGCAGAGAAAAGGGAGTTTATGCCATAGCCTGGGAGAGCTAAACACGAGGACCTGGCTGGACATTTTGCTCCTGCTCTGCTTTGGGGGAAGCAGCCAGACTAGCAGTGAAGAGTTGCAGCTCATCTCCTCTGGCTCCTGAGCACCAGCTTAGTCTGCCAACCCTAAGCAACAGCAGTGTCTTGGGGAGGGCTTGTAAACTCTGGGCCTGGGGCTTGTGATTCCTGCTGGAGAAGATGAGACAAGACCTAGCCATGTGAAAGTGCAGCACTGGAGTTGCTGGGCTTGGTTAACCTTCCTTCTTTTGCAGCCTTCACCCCACTGAAACTCTGGCAATTTTCTCCACTGAAGCAAGGAAGGGATCCTCGCCTTGCCATGGCCAATGTGCAGCAGTTCAGTACATGGATGGCAACTCCCTACTCAACTTTTCCAAGCTGTTGAGACTGGAAGGCACCAGGCGAGGACAAGTGTGTGTCCTGGGAGTAGTCACTGCCTTCCTGCTCCAGGGGGCTTAAACCAGATGCCTTCTGTCAGATACCTCTCTGCCAAGGACAAAAGAGGAAGTGTGGTTAATTAGCAGGAATTACAGGATTGTTAAATCAACAAAACCTGTTCCAGGCAGGTGCTGATCACAAAACACCCCTGGGTGTTTTTGGTGTAAGGCTTGAGCTGCTCCTGTCCTTGAACAAAGGCTGTTTGTTCCTTTCCTTGGTGTGAATGTGCAGAAAAACAGCTCAGACCTTGCAGTCCCAGTCTGAGACCTTACCAAGACCTGGAGCTCCAAGCAAGTCGTGCACGTTTGTGATGGTGCCACTAAGGAGGACACTGCCAAAACACTAGCAAAGTAGAGGTATGAGAAGCAGCCAGGGGAAAGGTATTTTCTTCCCTCAAGAAAACCCGTTCCTTGGAATGACTCCTACATTTGGGAGCAGATCCCATGGGCTATCCATAAGCACCTCTTGCCCCAGCTGGGCTGCAGCCAACTCCAAAGAACATTGCAGCAGCCCTTTGCACGGCAGGAGTTGTGTGTGGATCACTGGTGCAGATCTGCTTACAGATGAATCCCAGAGAGGATATAGAGATGGACTGGAGATCTGCAGGACACCAAAGCTGGGTGTCTTTGAGATAGATGCAGTGAGACGTGTTACCCGTTGTACCTCAAAAAGGATTAATGGGAGGCATGGTGAGTTTTTTGGTTGGTTTGTCTTTGTCTGGGAAGGTGACTAGTGAGATTGGAAGCTGAAGGTGAGCGTTGCCTTTAGAGATCCCACCTCTCCTGAAAAGTTGTGGATCAAAACAGCTCCCTAAGGAATGGCAAAACTGACTTTCAGAGAGTTAAGAAAAGGGACACTGCTACATTTTCTTCCCCACTGCAAGGCATTAACCTCCTCTGAGACCCTCCATCCATCAGCCCTGAACCTAATGGGAATGAGGCTGCAGCCCTTTCCTGGAAGGATTTTGCTCACAAGCAAAAAAGGGAAAGAAGAGTGTGGAAAGGCAATGAAAAATGTGTCGTTAACTGCGTGCAAGAAAAACAAGAGCCATCCGGGGAAGCTCTTCGGCACAATTAGTGCTGAGCAAAGGCGAGGTGAATGCTCTTGTTTACTGCCCCACTTTGTGCAGCTCCAGCTGCATATTTATTGTCCCTGACCCACCACGGCTGCTGCTGTGCTGCCGGCTGCTCTGGAGGGCTCTGCCCAGCCTCCCGCAAGGGGTGTTTCTCATTTCATACTTCAAAGATGGTTGAACAATGTAACTGCACATCAAAAGGCTGAGGAAAGGACTATTGGGCCCCTCTGGAGTCATGGGTACCCATGGGGTGCAGGGTGCTACTTCTCCCCATTCAGGCCAGAGGAACCTCCAGTGAGTTTGGTTCATCCCTGGCTGCCAACGGAGCTGGGGGAGTGCAGCTGTGACCCTGCTGTCACATCGGGTGGCAAGATCAGAGTAGCACCCAGAGACATGCCCTCTGTGAGACCAAAGGCTACTCCTGGCTGACTGCTCTGGTCAAGGCACTGCTCTGGGGTTTTATTCCACTTGGGTATAGTGAGGGATCTTCTTCACAACTGTTCCAACAGAAAACGCTCCTTGGAGAAATGTCTGGCTCTTGCTGGGTGTGTTGTGTTCATCCAGCTTGGCAGAGCTGGCTCCAGTGGAAGCATAAGTAGGGTGGCACATGGGCAAGCTGCAGACAGCATTGTAGCCAAGGTGTGTGCCCAGCAACTTTCTGGCTGCTGCCTCGGGGAGCCTTTGGTGGCAAACAGATCAAAAATGTAGGATTTGTTGTTATTTTTTGTGCTTGGCCACTGCTGCCAGTGGGACAGCTGAGAGCAGCTGTGTGGTCAGTGACCCATACCCACTATCCATATGAACCCTCAGATAATGAAGCACAGATCATTGAAGTTGGAAGAGACCTCCAAGATCATCAAATCCAACCATCAACCCAACCCCACCCTGCCAACTAAGCCATGTTTTCTAGTGCCACATCTACATGTTTTTTAACACCTCCAGAGATGACGACTCCACCACCGTCCTGCTCCAATACACAGGTCTATCTTGGTGCAACAGCACTGAGGGCAGCCAGGGCAAACAGAGTTGCAACTACATGAGCAAACTGGGCCATCAGCTTCTTGCCCTGGAAGGCTGTCCACAAAAGAATCTCCCTTTTCTCACTGTGATCCCCTCAGAGTGCCAAAAGCATCTCTAGCCTCAGCCATGCTGCTGGTCAGGCAGCTTTGGGCTGAAAGAAGGTTAGGTTTTGCTGGTGGCTATTTTTTCCTGACCATTCTTGCTCTTTTGGAGGTTAGGAGCTCTCTTCTCTTCTTGCATTCCCGTAGCATACGATAAAAAGTCAAACAGGATTTTGCAGGCATTGGGCAGTGCTACCTCTGGTGCCTTAGAAATGTTCCATCCCTGGAAGTGTCCAAGGCCAGGTTGGATGGGATTTTGAGCAACCTGGTCTACTGGCAGGGCATTGAAGCTAAATGATCTTTAAGGTCCTTTCCAACCCAAACCATTCGATGGTCCTACGACTCTAAGTCTTCCAGGTCATGCCCTGCAAGAGAGGATCCACACCTACCCCAGACTGGGAATCCATGAAACCAGCTTGGTAGTGTAAGTTAACTGTGGCTCCAAAGCTGATCCTTTGGAAATCCTGACCAATTGGGCAGATAGTGGGGAAATTAGCTATTTCATTCTCTTTCACTTGGTCATTTGGTCGTTTTTTTGGCATTCTCTGCTCTATTTTATTTCAAGTCAATTTAGCATGAATTAGCAGCACAGATTAGACAGCTCTCAAGGCTCCAGCAGCTTTGAACTGGGCATTCTCCCAGCTGAATGGTTCTCCCCCAGGACCTGTCTGGAGGCAGGGTTTTGATGGATGGACTTGCACAATGAGCCTTAGATGAACAGGGCAGAGATGGATTGGGATTTGCAGACAGACTCCTCTGCACTCGCCAGTGCTTTGTCTTCACAGCCATCCTCTGGACTGTGCTCACCCCGTTGATTAGCAGTGGTGGGAAAGGAGTCACTTTTGAGGTCCTAACAGATGCTGAGATGGTTTGCCCCTGGGTAGCACAGCCAGCTGTTGTCTTTACAGGGGCGTGATGGCAGTGTCTGGGGGGAAGAATAGGGCGCAGTTGGGCAGCTTGGTCCTACCTGCTGTTCCTGATAACAGGGGTGGATGGGTGCGCATGTAGGAGTGATGTTGCTCATTGCAGCTGTCACCGTTGCTCTATCTTGCAATTATTTCAGCCCAATGCTTTCTTTTCTAATTTAGGAGCTCTGTGCTTGTAGCTCCTCCTCGTGTTGCAGTTCCAGGATTGCTAAAGTCCAAGTTGCTTCCAGAAACAACCCCAAGAAATAACCCCCTGCCTAGTTTCACCCTGACTCCCACAAAATGCTGTGTGAAAAAATTTTGCTCTGATTGGAAAGTTCCTGAGCTGCTAGTTCTCTCAGCGAGAGAGACCCTAGATACTGGACAAAGCTTTTCCATCCAGCTCAAAACTCTGAGGTCTGCACAGGAAGCAAGTGAGGCAGGATGAGCAAGAACCCTCCTGGGTTCTTAATCTAAGTTGCTGAGAAAGTTATGCTGGAGAGAAGGTGAAATGCTCCTGCAGGTCATTGCTAAGGGCTGCAGACTCACCTGTTGAGTGTTGTCACATCCTCAACACCTAAACTTGACCTGAGTGGAGGGAAGGACCAAAGAGCTCTCCTGATCCCTACAAATCTATTGAAGGAGGGATCTTCTGGACATCACTTTCCTTTGCCTATGTTCTTCCTCCTTTTTCCAGGGCACTATGTGCTCCCCACAGACAGTGAAGTGATGGGTGTCTTTGATGAGAAGATGGGGAAGAAGTTCAAGTGGTAAAGAGCAGCTTGTGGGACTGTCTGAGCTGGCAGAAGATCCCTGCTATCATCTCAACCCCAAGTGGGCTGGATACAGGCACTGAAGACCTGAATCAGGCAAACTTCAGTGGAAAATTCATGATGAAAAGATTTCCTGCCTGCAAACAGACATTTGCCATCGCTGAGTGCTATCAAGCTGAAGAAGCATTTCTCATTCACACGCCATCAGTGCGACGCCTCAGCAGAAATAGAACATTTCCATCATTATTCTTCAGAGTGACTCTTTTTTGTTTCATGAAGTCCATGGCAGTGCCTTGCTTCCCCCTTGCTGAGTTTGTCTGATATTATAATGAAGCAATAATTTAAAAATATGAATATGACTGGTGAAAGCTGTGCCCTGCACAAACAATGTTCTATTTTGTTTTTAGAAGCCATCACATTGTAGAAAGTTGCAGCGTTGCCTCGTGAGCCAGATTCCTCTGCTTATAGCAGCAGTGATGATCATCCTCTGGACCATGGTCCCCAGCCATGGGGAAGAGCAGAGGACACACTCTGCCTTCACTGTGTTTAAAGAAGAAAATACTTCTTGTAAGAATTATTTTAAAAAGGAAAACCTAAAGCAACCCCTTTTCCTCTCCTCTCTCTCAGGGAGGTGTAGGAACAACATCATGGATTCTATCAGCTACTTATATGTGTTGGTCTTGGCCATCAGTGTGAAGCCAAATGTGTTTCACTTTTGCTGATGGACCCATGCCTGGCCCTGGAGGTCTTCTTCAGCCCCTGTAGCTTCTACCAGTTTCCACTGATGGGCTTGGAAAAGTGGAGCAGGGACAGGAAAGCCATCCTCACCTAGTGGAACCAAACACTACAGGACACACAGACATACACCAACTTTGCCTGGCCATGTTCTTCATCACCATTTCTCTTCCTCATAACAAGTAAAGGAAAGCATCCACCTTTTTCTCCAGTACAGAAAGGTGCTCAAACGTAAAAAGACGTATTCAGACCAGAATACTGAGTAGTGGTGGGAGATGGTGCTGCTTTCTTTGTGCTGAGCTGGTGGGGTGCTGGCATTATGGAGGCAAGAAGCCTTTGTCTTGTGAAAGACAAAGTACCAGGTGATATGGGAGAAAAGGCAGCTGCTGGTGCTGGAATGTAATGGAGGGGTGCAGCAATGCCAACGGGATAAGCAGAGATGACATCTGGGAATGAATGAAGAGGGTTTCTGGGGTGCTGGCAGTGTAGCCCCCTTTCCAATATTTTCTTTTACACCAGCTTCCACCTGTCTCTGCTTTTTGAATACTTAACTATTTCACAGGTGCAGAAGCAGTAACCACTCGTTACCAGTTTGCTCTAAAAAGCTATAAATTGGTCAGCATTTAATGACACTGCTATTGCTGAGCATCTTGGGGATGCCAGCATCAAGGCCAGCTGCTGGGTAAAGATCCAGAAAACTGATATGGTGTTCTGCAGACCAAACACCACAACCATTATTTTTGCTTTACTCACCTAGCAAGGACTACCTTGCCAGCCCACTCTGCCTCTTCATGGCTCAGGGCTTGCTGGACTAGTGGGAACCAAGAGCATTTGTGCTGGGGAGTGACTGCTCTCTGTGCACGATGTTGCCAAGGTTGGGTTCTTGGTCTCTTTGTGCATCAGTGAAGGTTTGCTTTCCAGAAATCTTCCATCAATTCAAGAAGGACAAGCCAGCAAGGCATGAGCTGACCCATTAAACAGCCACTGATGTGGCTGTTTTAGGGCAAGAGAGGATAGGAAGCACAATTGAGCACCCAGCTCTGCTTGTTTCATAGCAGCATCATGCAGGGACCCAAATATTGCTGCATTTGCTGTGACTTCCTTTCAGACTACAGTCAACAGGAAAAAAAATTAAATGGGAAGTCTTCTCAGACACTTGCCAGTGGGTTTTGTCAACAAAACTACTGGGAAGGAGGAACTGGCCATTTTTGATGGTTAGTGTCAGTCACTACACACATCCACAAATCCTGCTGGAGTCCATCTGAGGTAGAAGCTGTTTATATAGTGCCGCTACAGGCAAATGTCCAGGAACAGGGTTAACAATCTGCATAGAACCAGATGGGGAAGTCATTGCCAGAATAATACCAGATTAGCAGCTGTAAGGTAGGAAGATAAGGAGGCAGATGGCTTGTGCATAGCCAGGCAGGGCTACTAGTGCCTGGGACCCAACACACACTACACTGAATGGGCTGAAATCAGATCCTGTCTTTGGCTGGAAGCAAACTGATGTTTGCTAAGAAGCTAGAAAGAACACCACCCTGCATGGTGTGGGGAAAAGCAGAGGAACAGCCCAAACACCACCACCCTGGTACTGCGCCCAACGTTGTGGGGCTGTGGCTGTGGACACAAAAGGCACGAGATAGCTGATTCATCACTGTTGGACTGTTCCTCTCTCACACCTCACAAAACATGAGTCGAGCTTTTGTAAATCAAGTGCAGATGTTGGTGCTCATGTTTCTTGTTTCACTGGTAAAGCCAAGGACTGATTATATGCTTGGAGGCCACATGGCTGTTACTAGGAGCCAGTGCAGGAGACAGGTGATGCAGACCTGTGGCTCTCAGATGGAGTTACTACATTGCTCACACATTTCTCCAGAAAATTCCTCTTGTCTTGAATGGGTCACCATGAAAAAAGGCTGCTATAGCAGCCTCCCTGCTTTCTCATCAGCTAAATCCCTTCCCCAGCCTGTTGTGCAGGGTAGAGGTTAGGATCTGGGCTTCCTGCAGAAAGGCTGTTTGTAGTCCCAGCTTTCTTCTTTCTCACCAACAGCAAGATGGTCACTGACATGTTTTCCTGAAAATTCTCATTACCTGCATTCATTCGTTTCTTTCTCAAGCCATTATCTCTTTTATTTTTTTAAACATGAGTATATGTCTTGTGAACTACTAGAGCTTGGGCAACAGCTACTCTGCAAGGCAGTGGTGTTGAAGCAAGTGGTGAAACCAACTCTTGAGCTCAGTCCTAGCTTCCCCCACCTTTCCTCTGTCTCCTGTAGTGGATATGAACTACAGTTCAAGGTTCTTGGGGCCCCAGTCTCTTTGTCTATCTCTTCTCGCAGATAATGGGAAGCTCAAGGGCCAGTATTTCCACAAGACCCCTGAAAGATGTGAAGGAAAGACCATTTTGGCATTCAGTCTGGGAAATATGGGGTCAGATGTGGTGGTAGGTCTCTTTCAGGAGGCCAAGGAGAAGGTGACCACCTCCAGAGCAGAGAGAATGCCAGATGACCAGTCCCAGAGGTGCCTTTCTGTGTGCCCTACAGTGACCTCCTGGAGCAGATGTTCTGTTTTGCAATGCTGCGAAATGAGCTGAGGAAAAACAGACTGCAAGTGATTATCAGAATTACTCTGAAACACAGAGCATGAAAATGCTGGGGTTTGTGTCCTGCAGAACAACACTACTTTGGGCCTCATTTTCTTTTTAGATAGGAGGAAAAATGCATTTTCTATCATTTTTGTGTGTGTTTTCTGATCAACATGTTACAGTAGGTCAGCTCACCACAAAGATTGTGTCCTGGTCTCATGCTGCAGGTTATTTCTGAGTGCAGGGGTCAAAGCAGTTGATCCCTGGGAAGACAAGACAAGAAACCCATTATTTGCTCTCTGGACACTAGTCCTTCCAGATGAAAAAAAGGTTTTGTTGTTGTTTTATTGAGGAATTGATAACAAGTTTTGTAATGGGAACAAAACTGTGGGAGTCCTTCAGCAAGAGTGAGGACTGGGCTGTGAGGAGGAAGCACTGGAGAGCAAGTATTGCTTTAAAAAAGTGCATCTGAAGGGGATGGCCTCGGGATTTGCCTGTGCCAGTTCTGATTCAGATCAAGATACTCAATAGGTGCAGCTATTGCCAGGTTATTCCACATGTCACCACTCCTGTTCCCAGATCCATCTTGTAAGGATTACACTGGAGGTCCCAGGCTCTTCTCTTTCCATTGCACTGAGATTCCCTTTTCCCTTAAGGCAGAAGGGGCAGATCTCAGTTTGCAAGTTGCCTCAGCAACATCACATCACGTTGCTGAACCTCTCTGTGTTGGTTTTTCTCTTCTTGCTACACAGTCTCTCATACCATCAGTCCATTTGCTTCTTTGCAGTCAGGCTGCCTTAGACACAGCTGGGTGAAGCTTTCAGAGAAATAGTCCAATTGTCTGATTCCTGCACAACAATTTTATCAAAAAAACCCATTCCCAGAATATAAATGAGGAACACCACCCAGTGGGGCTAATCTTCAGCAGCACTGAGCAGCCTTAAGACCACCTGTGAGTGCTCAGCAGCTTTTCAGACCAGTTAGCAAGCCAAGGCATGAGCCAGTCAGAGCACTAATTTAATTTGGAAAGTTCCCATTTAAATTGAGGGAGAGGTGGGGCTGCAAAGTTTCTCCAGTGGTCTCCTAAGGTCAGCTAACCTCTGTTGTGGACATATTTGATGGCCCTTCCAAAAGCAAGCATAGAGTTGTCTGGGAGGTGCTGGAGTCTCCACCACCAGAAGTTTTTAAAAGAGATGAAGGAAACAAAGTGGTAAAGATCACTTTTGGAGGAGAAGACGGGTTACCTGTTCCTGTGGTCCCTTTCCAGCCTGTCTTCTGGAGTCTGGTGAAGCTATTAAAGGTGAAAATAGATCTGCCAGATGATGTGAGTTGTCATCCCTGCAGTGCCTGTGCTGCTTCCTCAGCAAGTAACTTCTGAGTGGTCTGAGAGCAGTGCTTTGGTGTTGGGGGTTTTATCCTCTTGAAAACTATTTTAAAACTATTTTAAATTCTGGGAATGAATGCACAGAAAGGGGTCAGCTCTGCTGACTGCAGTTTTGAATATATTTGAAAGCTTATGGATGGCTACACTGGTGCTGATAGACAGTGTGTTCTGGCTGGGCTATGCATGTCTTGGCCTTGTGCTCTTCAGACTGCTCTTTCCTATGACTGCTTGCTTACAAATTCCCTTAACCTTAACTCCTCTTTGCTCTGATAACCTCATCAGTAGTTATTTTATTATCTGTGGAATGACAGACAAACCCCTTAATGCTGAAGTTTGGCTCAGAATAGCTGAGGAAGGTCTAAAGTCCTTCCTAGTGCTGCATGGTTTTTGAGTGCATTGCCCATGGCACTTGGGGAAGGTGTTTGCTGGTGAGAAGATACGGAGAGAGCAAGGGAGGATGTTTGTGTCCATCAAGGTTGCTCTTGAGAAGAATTTTGACCAGTTGTCTGAGGAAGATCTTAAATACAATTTTTAAAACCTTCAAACTCAAGAAATTAATAACTTCATTTTTCCAGACTTTATTAACACAATACATTTAACATGGGCAACAACTTTCTCTCAACAAATTCCACAGGCTACATGCCTGGAAAACATGGTGATTTATTATTAAACCAGGTTAGACTTTGCCGGTAAATTTAGGTAAAACACTTGTGCCCTCTGTGCATAGACCTAACCAGCAAATCCCTCTCCCACAGCCTGTGTTCCAGCTCACATCTGCTATAGCATGTCCTTTGGGTCTCCTTAACAGTTGTCTCTCTTCAGGAGGAATTTGATAAGTTCCTTTTAGTTCAAGAGGAATTCTTTCTAGTTAAGGAGCAATGTCAGTGTCCTGACAGTGTTTGTCACTTGCAGTGTCCTCCAGGCACTGGGAATGCTAAAAGAAATGGGAAAACAGCCTCTGCTCAGGGTAGAGGCTCAGGATTTGTTCTCATTCTTCATGCTGTAGATCTCCATATTCCACAGTGGGAGGTAACAGCTGGCTTTAGAGCAGCCTCACCTCCATAGTCTGTAAAGGAATAGTTATTAAAACCTTCTAGTCAGTGAGGAGAGGCAGTAGAGAGAATTGTTTCACTGAGGCCAGACAGCCCATCCTAGTGGCTCCTGAGCATGGAACAACTGGCTCATGGTCTGTAAACAAGTTTTGGAAAGGTCTAATATGTGGAGGTGACTCACCAGGGAGGTTATAAAAGTGACCTGGCTTTGGATTGCATTGTGCGTTTTTCTATGCAGAGATGGGGAGGCTTGTAGGTAGCTCAGCTCTGAGTTGTCCATTACCCACAGACCAAATAGAGCAGTACTGCAAGGTCCAAAGAGTCTGAACGTGAGCTGAACTTTGAAATCTCTCCAAATGCCCCGAGTCTCAATACAAACCACTTTTTGGTTACCTGAGAAAGTAAGATAGGCCTGGAAAGGTTTCTGTGTTGGCTCCAACAGCAGTGTTGTGTATCCAAACCACCACAAAACCAGCAAAAGAGAAGTAAAAAAAAAAATGTACGAAGTGAACCTCACCCATGGATGAATAAATAAACTTTATTACATTGGCAAAGGCAGACATCCCAGGCAGTATAATCTGATCTTGCTCTTGGTCACATAAATCAGGGGGTAAAAGCCCCAAGATTCAAGTTAGGAATGTGAGGCTGTCACTTTTCCAATAAGAGTCTGTATAGAGACCTTGCCTCTGTTGGTCAGGACACCAGCCAAGGTAACTTACTCAGAGTTGAGAGCCCTTACCTGGAGGTAAGTGATTATTTAACATGCCTCAAGTACCTAACTGAGGGCTGACACATGTATACAATATAGTCTGGTTTTCGGGTTGTTATAGTGTGTTCTTGCCTTTGAATTGTTTTGTTCTTCCATCATACCTTCTATTAATTGTTTTTTGAAAGCCTAAGAGATGGTTAGAGATTGTTTCTCTGAGCCAGCCGTTGTCTTGCCTCTAGTACCTTGGGAACCATGCAAGGAACAGTCTTATTTGAGGGATTGGAAAGATTCCCTTCTCTTCTTCATTCACTTGATGGGTAACAGAACTGCCTTAAAAAGGAACTTCTTTCTCTCTTTCTTGTAGCCTTTCACCATGACATACAGCAAAAGTTGCTGACACAAACCTAGAAAACAGCAAAGCGGGCTGTACCGAGATTTGTTTATGTAGGGACTTGCCCCTCCTTGGTTAAAGTGCTATTTTACACCCAGACAATAAAACTGGTGCCAGAGTTCTGTAGAGAAGGTGCCTTTCTCATCTGGTTAAGGGTACAGGGATATGTTAAGTTCATCCTTCCTTCTTATTTAGGGATATAGCATTCATTTCAGAGCCCAGATTTGCTCCAAGGTTCCAAGGACCTTTGCTTCTCAAAGGGGATCTCTGTGGCCAAGTTCACTCCTGTTTTGCAACAACAGGCCCAAGTGTAGCAGGAGATGCTTTACTGGAGCATCAATCCAAGAAGGTGTTTTCCAGCCCTGAGAACATAGAAAAACCCACTGCTAGGTTGACTATTCTCTGCTCTGCACAGGCTGTCCCTGGAGAAAAGCTGTGTCTCAGTTGTCCCAGGATGCCATTCCCTGCTGTGCAAACAGCAGAGGTAAGTAAGGCAACAGAATTTTCCGGTGTGTTTCCAAGAGCTTTTCCATGCCCTGGGCATATGTGTGTGTAATTACAGCCATCACCCTCCTGCTACCACACTGTCTGTCTTCAGGAACCCTTTGTCCTGCATTTCAGACTACCACAAGGGGTGTTTGTGGAGGGGTACACCACATCCCTCAGGTTGGTGTCTCTCAGTGGATGCTGCAGATGGGTCTGTCTCACACCTCTGCAGAGGTGAACACAAGTTCTGAGCAGGTGTGCCTGCTGGTTGAAGCTGCTTTGTTTGCCACCCACACTGTTCTGCAGACCTCAGAAGGGTTTTTCTCCCTCTGCCTTGTAGTCTCCTCAGTTAGCTGAACTGTTTAAAGAATCAATATCCAATCTAGACCCGGTGCTCCAGGAACACCTTTGTCAGTGACACATGACACCTGGATGGGGTCAGCAGCTCTCCTGTACTCACATTGCAGAGCCTCCTTGAGCTGTCTGCTGTCTTCTCCATGCTCTATCACTCTATCTTTCTCTAAATGCTGTTTTCTAAAGACCCAGTCCTCTGTCAGTTGCCTCTCCAGAGCCTCTATGTCCTGCTATGTTAATCTGCAGTGATTTAATGCTTTCTCACCAGTTAACTCTGAATATATCGAGTACCTGAGGGCAAATTGCCATTTGAAACCACCTTTGCCCCCTTCATTACATGGTTTTTTTTATCCCTTGGACATTCCTGGATGGGTGTTGTATCCCACATTGATTTTTCAGCTAACATTGCCACTTTTTTTGTGCTTAGGACCTTTGTACACTGGTGTTTGTGGCCATTTTATGCTCTCCCAGGCTGCATGAAGACCTTCGAGCCAGCCGCCAGCAGCCATTTATGTGGCTGACAGCACGACACAGCCTCTGCACCTCATGAGCAGTGACCATTAAAAACAGCTCTTTCCTGGAAACTGCCCTGAGCACTAAGACCTACCAAAGCTCACCAGCCGCTTCAGCTCCCTGTTGGATGGCAACCACGAGGCAAGTGAAAACATCGCACAGCCAGAGCTGCCCCAATACACAGGGGTCCTCCTTGCACAACTGCAGGACACCTCAGGACCACTCCAGTCTCTCCCTCCGATCCACTCAATCCTCTTTTAGGGGTCATAGTCTGGGGTGTCTGGCTTAACTTGTAGGAGAGTCCAACCACATCTCCCAGTGCAAATCCAGGTTGCACAACTACTGTGGGACTGGAGTGACTGTGCGAGTTGTGGGAGGAGCCACTTGTCTGCCCCTGACTCTGTAAAAACACCTTGCTCTGTTGGGAGCAAGAAGGGCTTTCCCAGCAGCAGCAAGACAGAGAGCACAGCTGAGGCTGGGAGGTAAGTCACCCTGGGGGGGCCTCAAAGCCATTCCATTCCTCCCTGCCCCACACAAGCACCCCACAGCTTCAGACTTTCTCACATTAGCTCCTATGAATACTTGCAGGGACAGTATGGGAAGAGAGGCAGGAACAGCCGTGGGGTATCGGAGACTGTTTTCTGGATGTTGTTTTTAGTATGGAATTAAATACTGGGCATAGCTGGGAGATATTTCTGGTGTAGGTTAAATCCCACCATGCAAAAAACAATCCCAACCCCTCAAAACAGTAAGCAATGAGCAGCTTTTGCTAGTGCTTCCTTCATTTTTAAAAGGAAAAGGTGCAGTTTTCATTCTAGCATCTTAAAGCAGGGTATTCCTTAGGGGCTGCCTTCCTACTGAAGGTTGAAATTGCTCATGAGGAATTTGGTGAGTTTTAGGAATTAGTCTGACCTATTTTTCTACTGAAGACTTTCTTTTGTCTGATAGATACACCATCCTCTGTGTCCAGAGGAAGCTGAAAACACTGCTGGGCAGAGAACTGGGAGCCATGCAGCTGTAGAACTGTTAATATCTTGGTTGAACAGGGTGATTCCCACAGGCACTGGGGTTAAACCAGGGGCAGCAGCAGAACCCCCAGGACACCTACATAGTGGTCCCTGCCATAGTGTCCATCCCAAGCACCTGGCCATCACCTGGGGTTCAGGTCCACCATCCCTGTGAGTCTCACAGGGCTGAATGCCAGTCTGGGGGCTGCTGCCCTTTGAGCATTGGTGTGGAGCTGTTTGCAGCTCTACAGCAGTTTGTCTGTCCAGCTCACCACCCACCCCACCTTCCCCCACCCTCCCAGTGGAGTGGCTATGGATGATGGACACAGAAGCATCCCAAAGGCCTGGCTGTGCTACCCATGCAGCCCTTCCACCAGCCTCAGTGGCCACAGCAAAGCCAAGCACTGTCTTCCCCAAGGATGGGCAACAGAACCCATTCAGTGATGCAGAGACTGAACAGCCCCACTGCATGTTTTGTTTTCTTTTCTGAAAGGCCATGGCAGATCTCCTAATGTAAACCAGAAATATTTGCAAGATTGATAAGGAGGGGGTAGTTTAAACACAGCTTGTAAATAAAAGATGGGCAGCAGGTTCTGCCTTCACCACATTCTTTCAAAACGAGTTTCCAGGGCAACCACAGGATTTTTGGAGCACTGGCAAGTGCTTTGTAGAAGTGGATGGATTTATTAAAAATAGACAAAATTTAAAAATAGATAAAATGAAGATTTAAAGACACTTCATCTAACCTGTAAATGAGAAGCCAGAATGCTGGTAAAGGAAATGAAGGTTTGGGGGTGGTTGATGGAGAAATCCTTCATAGAGGGTATTATCATCTGATCCTTGAGAGGGTGGTGACCATCTGTGGGGTTTCTCCTAGGTTAAGCTCTGTTTACAGCCTGGGATTCCGGCAGAGATGGCACGGATGAGAGTGGCCGTGGTTGGTGCAGGTGTCAGTGGGCTAACAGCCACCAAGTGCTGCCTGGATGAGGGGCTGGAGCCCACTTGCTTTGAGCAAAGCCAGGACCTTGGGGGGCTCTGGCGCTACACGGTGAGCTGGCAGTGCCTGGGGCTTTGCAGGCTGGGAAGCAAGTCCAGCTGGGCTCTGGCAAGTGGGGAGGGTGCAAGAGTTTGTTGGGTGCTGACTTCTCCCAGCTGCCTTCCCTGAGACCAGGAGAGGGGGAACAGTCCCCATCCCGGTGCACAGGGCTCATGCACCCTGCGGTGCCATGCCAGGAGAACATCGAGGCCAGGCGGCCAAGCCTCTACCCATCAGTCATCAGCAATACCTCAAAGGAAATGTCAGCATTCTCCGACTTCCCCTACCCTGAGGACTTTCCAGTGTTCCTGCCCAACGCTCAGCTCCTGGACTACCTCCGTCACTATGCAGAACACTTTGGCCTCCAGAAGCACATCAAATTTGGGGTGAGTGACAGGTGTCCTGGTCCCCTCCACTGTGAGGAGCTGGTGATGACTCTGCTTTGCTTCCATGTTTCAGACCACTGTCATGAGCATCCGGAAACGCCCCGACTTTCCCACCACAGGCCAGTGGGAAGTGGTCACAGAGGTGGATGGGAAGCAGACTTCTCATGTCTTTGATGCTGTCATGGTTTGCAGTGGCAATTTCTCAGAGCCATCCCTTCCCCTGCACTGTTTTCCTGGTACAGAACATGGTTGCCTGTAGTTATCTGCTTCTAGGGGCTGAGGGGACAAGAAAGATCAGTGGTTCCTAGGGGAAAATACTTCCTCCTTTGCTTCCTTCTGCTTTTTGAAACTCCTGATTGCAATATCTTGGTCTCACCATCGGGATTGTTTCTACACCAGTGCTTCCAACAAACTCCACAAGTGTCCAAGGGTAAAATCTTGCTTTCTTTTTCTCCAAGGCATTGAGAAATTTCGAGGCCAGTACTTCCACAGTCGGCAGTACAAACATCCTGAGGTGTTCCAGGGGAAGCGTGTCCTTGTGGTGGGCATGGGCAACTCAGGAGTGGACATAGCAGTGGAGGCTAGCCGTGTAGCTGCAAAGGTACTATCATGCAGGGATGCTGGGAGGGTGATGCTGTGGGCAATAGCACCGTTTGCCATCACCACAGGGACAGCAATCTGAGTTTATCGTGCATGGTGTCCACATTGGTACTGCTGAACCTGGATTTCTTGGTCAAAAACCTACTGGTTATTTTGTCCTCTCCTGTTCTACCTCCATTACCAGCTGCTGGGAGGTCTTTGCCATTGCTGCTTTTACAGTTGTCTGCACTGTGCCCCTCTGGGGTAACTTATGAATTTGCTCCTTTGCCTTTCTAGACCCAAATCACTGTTGCTTTATTCCAGGTGACCATTTGCACCAGCCAAGGTACCTGGCTGTTGAGTCGTGTGTTTGACCATGGCTACCCATGGGACATGGTTCTCAACACTCGCCTGATGAGCTGGATCAGAAACAGCCTCCCTGGACCCCTTTCATGGGAGTTGACTAACTACAAGGTGAACCAGCGGTTCAATCATAAAAACTATGGCCTCCAGCTGGAGAAGAGGTACTTCTTGGTTGCTCCCACCCCATGTGTTGTCACAGGGCTTGGCCTGTGGGCAGCAATCAATCCCCAGACTGGGGAGACACCCAGGGGGAGTTTGTTAGCCCAGCAGAAGATAAGCTGTAGCTCCATTAGGTTGTGTGAGATGGAGTATGCTGGAAAAGCGTAAGAAGGACAGGAGAAGTCTTCCCCATAAGGCTTCCTCAGAAAAGATAAGGAGGGAAGCTTAAAGCATGGATCAACTATGAAAAGAGATGGTTTAAAGTGAATGAATGGAAGAAGGTGTCAAAAGATGCCCACAAGTCACTCAGACAGTAGGATAGGGTGACATTAGTGCAAGGATTAAAATGCCAGTGTTTGGAGGGTGTGTTTGCTCAAAGCAATTAACTGGGAAGTTGCAGGGTTGGAGGGCCCAGAGGAGGAACAGGGATAGCAGCAGAGCCTGTTCATGGGTTCTTATGCTCAGGGTCCCTTTGCTTTCCACAGCTGCCTGATACGTGAACCTGTGGTGAATGATGACCTTCCAAGCTACATCTTGACAGGGCGAATCACTGTCAAACCAGGCGTGAAGGAGTTCAAGGACAGCTCAGTCATTTTCCACAATTGCCCTGAGGAAGAGCCCATTGATATGGTTGTCTTCTGCACAGGCTACAATTTCTCCTTCCCATTCCTAGAAGAAGCAATTGTCAAGGTGGAAAACAAGCATGCATCCCTCTACAAATATGTGTTCCCCACCCACCTGCAGAAGCCCACCTTGGCTGTCCTTGGACTGATCAGGCCATTAGGAGCCATCATGCCTGTGATAGAGATGCAAGCACGTTGGGTCACCCGCATCTTCAAAGGTAGGTGAGCAATCCTGGATACCAAAATGTAGGTCAGACTGGATGTGTCTTGTCCCCTTTATGTACCATGAGGAATTTCTGTCCTTGGAAACACCAGAGCAAAGACACTCACTTCAAAATGGACAAGAAAGCATTTCTAGAATTCAGACTTCATAAATTACTCTACCTCAGCTGAACTACAACAAGATGAGTGTATGCTTGGTCTAAACTATATGACTTCTATCTTAAATCATGTTTTCTTCCCTGTTAAGATGATGCTTTTAAGCTACTGCTTTGTACCCCACCTTCTGCAAGCCCAGAGCATGCTCTCTGTTCCTTACGATGACTCAGGTAATGTGAAGACCTGCACTTGAGCTTTGCAAACTATGGTCTAAAACAGGTTGTTCAAGACAGTAGTTTCTCTCTAAAATATTTTAGAAGTCAGAGCACAGAGATGGATGTTTTGACTGGATGTGCAGGTAAGAGTTGTCTTTAAGATACTGTGGTGGATCCATCATGGCTCTTCAAGAGGCAAGGTGGTTTGTCTACCATGATTCTCTCTGGGGTTTCTCTTAGGAATGCTGCTCTCTGGGGCTTTTGTAGCTCATGTCATCCCACATCATTTACGCATGCTCTGACAGCACAATTATGTAAAAGCAGGAAAAAGCATGGGTGAATTTGTATCACAGTGGAGTGCTGGTTCTCTGCCTAGCTAAATCCAAGCAATGAAGCTTTCCTACTTCATTGAAAGAAGGCTTCCCATGTTTTGCATTACTGAATGAGTTCTCAAGTCCCTCCAGGAGATAAAATCTGTGGGACATTCTCTTCTAGGCTTGTGTCTGTTACCTCCTCAATCTGTCATGGAAAAAGAAGTCAATGAGAAGAAAAAAAACCAAGTGAAATGGTAAGCCATTCCCAGGAGCCCCAAAATGTTTTCTGAGGGATTGAAAAGCCCCTGGAATTTGTTTGGTAGTGATCCACAGGTTCATACTCTGCAGAATGGAGTAAAGGATGTCCCGGTCCAGCCACCCCTTCTTCTCCTGCACCGATCCAACATAACCTTTGATGCTGATACTTTGCCTGCTGATAACAGAAAGAAACTGATTCTGGGTAGTCAAGACTAAAACTTGCTTAGAAGTTCAGGGATTGTGCCATGGTCCCCAAGAACTGAGATAAAATGGCAGAGAAATTAATGTTAATAAGTGCAAAAAAATTTAGCAGTGCAGGAGGGGAAATAAGCCACTGTGATAGTCACACAAATTGCCTCACCTCTCAGCATGGATAATGGTCTCACTGTGAACAGGTGTTTAAGCACACTGGCATGTGGTTCACAGTGAGGCAAAAGGTCAAAGCAAAGGATAAGAAATGTTAGGAAATTCATAAAATGAAATCAGGAAACCAAGCCATGGTTTTATTAATCCATGCTTCACCTAGATCTCTATGGCGGGAAAGGTATAGCAAAGTTAATTTAGCAATTAGCAGTAGATTTCACATCAGCAACACATGGGGTTTTTCAGCCTATCAAAGGTGGGACATGCAGCTGGGAATTCTGCAGAGAAGGTGAACTGGGAGCAGTTTTCCAATTCACCATGTGCTTTTTCAATACTCACTGGAAACAAATGAAGAGCATGAAGATAGAAAAGAATGCAAAGGACTTCTCTGCAAGGAGCAAAGGGAAAGTAGCTTAAAATCAAAAAGCTGGTTTGGCGAAGTCCTTTAGAAAAGGTCCACCAAGATGAAGAGAAGGGGGCCCAGATCCAGCTTGTGGGTGATGAAGTGAAGGACCAGAGTTAGCATCACTTTACACATGCTGTGACATAGGGCCAGATCCTGGGTCCCACTACATGTGCACCTAGCCCTTTCCCAAGAGGAACCCAGCTGCATTTGGATGCAATAACAATGCACATGCAGAGGATCTGACTACACATTCCTCTCCGCCCCACTGACACCAATCCTTCTCCCATCTTCTTTTCTTCTCCGATACATTAAGGTTTGGTCTGACCTATGATGAAGTTCTCAAAACTGATTCTGTGGTCTACACGGACGAGCTCGCCTCTTTCATTGGTGTCAAGCCAAGTGTACTGGGATTGCTCTTCAGAGACCCCCGGCTGGCCCTCACCACTTTCTTTGGTCCTTGCACCCCTTACCAGTACCGACTGCAGGGGCCTGGGTGCTGGGCAGGGGCACGTGAAGCCATCCTCACCCAGTGGGACCGGACCCTGAAACCCACAAAAACTCGAGTCCCCAGTGGCTCCTCCAGCCCTTGCCCTTCTCTGATTGCAGTGGCATTTCTCCTGCTCCTGGCTGCCCTGATTTTTGGTTTCCAGTAGATTTTAGAGCCTGTTTAGGCTTCTTGTCTTCAGTGATACTATCTCAGGTCAGACAGTTCACAGAGTGCCACAGTATGGAAGAAAAGGATTTCAGCAGATGGCAACAAATTCAAAACTTTCACTAGCAGCAGAAACCTCTCTCTGTTCCAGCTTACCCCCAAGAACAGCTTTCCAGACCAGATTAGCTAGGGTTGGCAACCTCCCCCCAACATTTACTGTCCTTTTGCTGCTGTTGGGAGCAGACCCTGGCTGGACCACACTGGCAGGAATCAGTGAGGATGAGACAAGCAAAACTGGCTTTGGATGTCATGGGTGCAAAGGAATGCAGGTATCCAGACTTTCTCCGGTTCACCCTGGAACTGGGGACTTTCAGTGAGGGGTTATCGAGAGTAAATACGATAGGTCAGGTTGTCCCCTCTTCCAGCCTCAAACCCTATGGCTCCAAAATCCCTGTTGGAGATAAACCAGTGAATCTTTCCAGCAAAAGGGCCTTGACTCTGGTGGTTTGTCACCCCTGAACCAGGGCTGTACCCTGTGGGATGAGCACTCCCAGCTCTGCTTCCCTGCTCTCCCTACCACCGGACAATTCTGGAACTTCATTTTGTTCATGGAAAGGCTTTCAGTCAATAAAGTGTCAATGGTTATAGCAGCAATGTGCTTCATGATGCAATCTCAGCGTCTGTGTACATGGGAAAAGGTGAGGGCTCCCTGTGCCTGAGGTGGGATGGTGCCAGCAAGTGTTGCAGACAACCCACCAGCCTGGGGCCATAAGTGCTTTAATTGACCACCCAAAATTAGGGTGCACCGTGTCTTCCATCTGCTAGCATGCAGGCAAGATTTGCTGCTTTTCCTGGGAATGCCAAGCAAGTACCTGCCCTATGCAAGCAGCATGTGGGGTTCAGGTCAACCTTCGAGCCAGCCGCCAGACAGCAGTGAGCTGCAATATGGGAATCCTTGCAAGAGCAGTTTCCTTGGGATTATGGTCTGATTTACTGCTGTGGGTAAGTTGAAAACTTCTGGCCAGTGCAGTGCGGGTGTAAAGGTCAGTCATACAAGAGCTGCAGCAAACTGCCTGGACTTCAGCCTTACCTTGAAATCTGCCACTGGAGAAACTCGAAGCAAAGTTTTAACTGAAGCCTGAGCAGTGAAGGTACAGCAGAACCCCACCAGGTTTGTTCCTTGCTCTTCTCGGGCTTTAACAGTGGGCAGCCAGTGCTCTGGGGTTTTGGTATTTGCTGCAGGGTTTGCCTCAGTGCTGGCAGGGGGTGTCTCCGGAGCAAAGCTGTCTGTAGGCAGCATAGCAAAAGAGGGGTGGTTCTCTATTATCCTATGCACATCGCTCCCCTTCCCTAAAGCCAAGGGAGGCCCCAGAAACACAGCCTGGGCAAATATTGTCATGTCCTGTTCTGTTCTCACAGATCTGGGAGTGGCTCATGCTGGCCTTTTGGATGCAGAGGGGACTTTTTGCCCCTCCCTCTTTTTTCCCTGGCTTTCCACAGTTTCCTCCAGTTCCTGTTTATGTTAGTTGACTTTTGGCCACAAAAGAGATAGGGTAATTTTTAGCATTTATCCTTTCTTCAAACTCTGCTGTTGGAGTGTTCTTTATCCAATCAGAGTTCATGGGGGTTCAGTTTTTTCCAAGTTTCTTTGCTTTCCCATCGAGCTCAGTGCAGCTCAGTTTACACAACCCAAGTTCCAAGTTCCTCCCATTTATACCCTGCGTTTCCAGGGTTTCTCACTTTTTGTACGTTCCGGAATCCTAGCCACACTTTCACGGTGCTAACTTGTGAATCCCTGTGCTGTGCTTACTCAGGCATCTCTTATTTTCTAAAATAACCCCTTTTTGCTATGGAGAGAAATCCCTTTAATGGGAAATTAGAAAGAAAAGCATGAAAACAGGCCAGCTTAGTTGAAATTGTTTCTTGGGAAGGTTTTAAGAGGATCACTTTGTGCAGGCTAAAGCAGACAAATGGAAGTCCCTTCTACTTCTTCGCACACCCTGGTTTGGCCAAGGAAGGGGAATAAATAGAAGCAGCAGCACAGCAGGGTTTAGAAGGGAGTTTTCCTCCCCGAATGCCACAGCCAGAGAAGACCAGGGAGGAGTATTTTGCTTGGGATGGGAAGAAGGGGCTGGTGTTTCTGCTAATCTATATGTTCTTTTATTTCCAGTTGCTTGCAACAGGACAGCATGGTGCGGCATGTGGCTGTTATTGGGGCTGGGGTTGGTGGGTTGGCCTCCATCAAGTGCTGTTTGGATGAGGGACTGGAGCCCACCTGCTTCGAGAGGAGTGAAGACATCGGGGGAGTCTGGCGCTACACGGTCAGTGAACTGGGAGGATTGTCCCTGGGTTTGTCCCTTCCCTTGGACACCCTTTGCCTGCGACAAAGAGGAAAGGTTAGCCGTGGCCTCAGGGACTGTCCCTATCCCAGGCACAAGACTCTCCCTGACTCCTAGGTGACAGAGATGGAGGGAGCAGAAGCCGTGATCAGCAGGTTTATTCTTTGTCCCAAATACAAGGAGGAAAATTACTCCTGTCCTTTGTGGGGAGCAAGTCCTTCCCTACATATCTACAAACAGCACTGCTGGCTTCATACAGGACTCCACGGATGGTGGGAGAATTAGTGTGTACCGTTCGGTGATCACCAACACCTCCAAGGAGATGTCCTGCTTCAGTGACTTCCCCTACCCAGCGGATTTTCCCAATTACCTTCCCCATGGCTTTGTCCAGGAATACTTTCAGATGTATGCCCAGCACTTCAACCTCCTGCAACACATACACTTCAAGGTGAGCTGGGAACCCAACAGCCATGGGGAGAAGAGCCACTGATGGCTGCAGATACCCAGCTGAGGCAGGACAATGCTAGGTGTGAGCCCATTAGGACCACATGACTTTTGCATCCTGAACACAGCCTTCATAGCTGTATGCTTTACATTAGGCTGCTGGAACACAGGCTGCCTGGTGCACACTCCCCTCAATGCTGTCTCCAGAGTAATGGTGAGGGTGGGACTTAACAGCTTCAGAGGTGACATGCAGCTCCCCAGGGACCCAGCCTGCCCTCAGCAGCCCCAACCCTTTGCAGTCAAGTCCTCTCTAAAACGCTATGCTGTCCCTAACTGCTGTTCTCTCTGTGCAAGACAACAGTTCTCAATGTGAGGAAGCGCCCAGATTTTGCCACCTCAGGCCAGTGGGAGGTGGTCACTGAGACTAATGGTGTCCAGAAGTCACACGTCTTTGATGCTGTCATGGTTTGCACTGGCCATTACCAGGAGCCCTACTTACCCTTGGCTTGTTTCCCAGGTAAGCCCAGCATCAGCAGTAGGGTGGGTTGGGGCTTCCCCCTTGAGGTTTCACCCAGCTTTCAAGGATCCCTTGGCTGCCTGCTCCATGAAACTCCTCTGCTGGGATGGGTGGGACCCTCACCCTGTGGGAATGATAGTAGGACATTCCCAGGAGTAAGTAAATGTCACCATAAAGATGCAGCCAGGCTCTTGCATGAGAATTTGCAAAGCAGGACTGAGCAGAGGAAGTGCAGGAAGGTGGCATCACTTAGGGAACCAAGAACTCCACAAGCTTCTCAGCTGCAAGCAGAGGGGGGAGGTGGAGGGCTGGGGGCTGCAGATGGTCTAGACACAAGGTTGGGGCAAACAAATGTATCTGGTAGTAGGAGATGCTCCCTGCTTTCTGCCTAGGTATTGACACTTGCTTCAAAGGCCAGTACCTCCACAGCCAGGAATACAAAGATGCGGAAGCTTTCCGGGGAAAGAGGGTCCTCGTGGTGGGCACTGGCAACACTGGCGGTGATCTTGCTGTGGAGCTGAGCCATGTGGCTGCAAAGGTACAGCTCTGCAGCAGTGATGAGCCTGGCCAGGGACCATGAGAGCCAGTGGCTTGGGCTACATGCGTGAAGCTTTGCCCACTGGGTTTCTCAGGTAAATGGCACTTCAAACTCAGGGTATCTGAAGAAGCTCTGCAATTCCTGGAGAGTTTGATCTACCTGAGGAGTGGCTAGTCAGCCATCACAAGCTGTTTGGTTCATTCAGCCACCATTTCCTTTCTCTGGGATAACCCTCTTGGCTCCCAAGTGCAGGAGATGGGATTTGCCATTCAGGGCAAAACTGGCAATGAGATGTCTGTGCAGGATGCTGAGACCTGCCTTCTCCTCCAGGTGTTCCTCAGTGCCAGGAGCAGCACATGGGTGATCAGCCGAATCTCAGACCAAGGTTTTCCCTTGGACATGGTCAACAACACTCGCTTCAAACATTTCCTTGACTGGCTTCTTCCATCAGCCCTCACAAAGAGGATCAGGTTTCGGAAGTTCAATTCATGGTTTAACCACAAGAACTATGGCTTGGCTTCCACCAAAAGGTACTTGTTCTGGCTGTTTTGTAGGTTGGTCAGGGGAATTTAGGGGTGTGAAATGCTTGCTTTTTCATTTCACAAGATACCTGTGGAATAAAAAAACATCAGAGGGTAACTGTCCATAAAAAATGCTCCAGGTCCCTGCTAGATGTTAACGTTGTTGTCCTCTCTTCCATCTGCAAGCTCCAACCTAAAGGTAATTGTCAATGAAGAGCTGCCGTTTTGCCTCCTCTCTGGGACTGTTGTGTTGAAGCCAAATGTGAAGGAGTTCACTGAAAACTCGGCTGTTTTTGAAGATGGGACAACTGAAGAAAGCATTGACGTGGTGCTCTTTGCTACAGGCTACATCTTCCCATTTCCTTTCCTCGAAGAGTCCATTCGCAGCCTCTTTGACAACAACCGTTCCCTCTATAAATGCATTTTCCCTCCCCAGTTGGAAAAGCCAACATTGGCCATCATCGGCTTAATCCAGCTGACTGGTTCTGTGATGGTGGGATCGGAAATGCAAGCTCGCTGGGTGACGGGGATCTTTGCAGGTGGGAGTGCAGGGATGGGGAAGGTGTGTTGGGATGGGAGATTTGGGGCAGTCTGGCCTGCTGTCACAGAACCTAGGGCATATTTTGGCTCCTACAGCAGTGCCAGTGGTGGCCATGGGCATTAGGAGCATTGTAGGCCCTGCTCCCCATGCTGCATCCCATCTCTCTGCTGCTCCACACAGGCAGCTGTAACCAGCAAGCACAAATGCTCAGGGTACTACTGGAGGTCTCTGGTTCTTCTTCTCAGGCTGGAACAAGCTCCCTCCTGCGAGCAAGATGATGGCTGATGTTTTGAAGAAGATGCCACCAGTCAAAAGGTGTGTGATGTTCCGGGGCTCAGGGTGTGATGAGTGCTCTGTGTTAGGGTAACTGCAGGGGAATGGGGACCCAACTAGGACACCCAACTTTTCTTTGGTGCATCTATTCCCTCACCACCCATAGCAAAGTGAGGAATTGCTGTTGTGGTTCCTTTATGAATGGTGATGCAAGACATCAAAGGCACAGTGCTCTGGAGCAGCTTATAGCCAGACCCAGGACCTGCAGGTCCCCTCCACCAGACCTCCAATTCATGTTCTTATTCCCAGAATGTCAAGATAGAGGTTTGGTTCCTTACGGACTAAAGGTGCCATCTCGTGGCTTATTTCTCCCAAAACCCAGGCAACAGAGAGTGCTGAAATCAAGGCCAAGCCCCACCCAGAAACCCCACTGGAACCAGGCAACACATGTGGGGGACATTCTGGTGGTGGTTTTTGACAGGTCAGGATGAGCATAGACAAGGGTTGAAGTCTTCTGTCATGTGTGTGGGAGTTACCGCCTTGTCAGCACTGGGATTTTAGAGGAGACTGAAACATGTTCTTACTGCTGTGGGATAGGTGTTGGTCAACATATTGCCTTGCAGAAGCTTTCAGGAGCAAGGAGGGGACATCAGGCTAGGCAGGGTGCAGGCTGGATTAGGTCTGCCAGCAAGGCAGAGCTGGCTCATAGCACACTGATGAGAATCTATGATGAAACAGAAGCCATGGGTTTTGTCACCCAGAGCCCAAATAACTACAAATATGATGCTACAGAAGTCTGAGGAGCAATAAACTCAATTCAGGATATGTCCTCCCTCCTGTGAGGGGCATGACACCTAAAGTACAGAACTCCTGGAGGTCTCTCCCAGCATGAGACTCTTTCTGCATCTCTCAATTTTTCCCAGTCCCCATGGTGGTCTTATCTTGTATCTCTCTTCTAGTGCCTTCATGTTTATTTGAGGCTGAGGACCCCATGGGGTCAACCAGAGTCCAGGGCTCAGCTAACATCTGAGCATGGAGCTGGCACCTGAGGTCAAGGAATCATAGAATCATAGGGATGAAAGGGACTTTAAAAGGTCCCACCCCACTACAAGAAACAAGGCCATTTCTAACTAGACCAGATTACCCAGAGCCTCTTCCTGCCTGACCTTGAACGTGTCCAGAAATGGGGCATCCACCACCTCTCTAGGCAGCCTGTTCCAGGGATCTCCCACCCTCAGATTCAAGAACATTTCCTTCATGTCCAGCTTAAATCTCCCCTTTTCCAGCTTCAAACCATGACCTCTTGACCTATCATTCCCTGTACAAAGATGGGATGATGCTATCTCATTTTGTCTCATGTCCTGTCCAAGGAATCCACACGAAAGTGAGAACCTGAAGATCAGTTTTCTCAGCTACACTGATGAAATTGCTTCATGTGCCGGCATAAAGCCCAGTGTGCTGAGGCTACTCCTGACAGACCCCCGGCTGGCCCTGGCTGTCTTCTTTGGACCCTGCACACCTTACCAGTACCGACTGGTGGGACGGGGCAAGTGGATTGGGGCCAGAGATGCCATCATGACTCAGTGGCAACGGACACTGAAGCCCTTGAGCACTCGGGTGGTGGATGACTCCTCTGACAGCTGGTGCTGCATGAGTCTCCTGGCCCTGCCACTGGCTCTCACAGCAGCTTTCCTCCTTTCAAAATACTCTCATCTGGGCTGGAGCCTTCGGGCACCCACGCTGTAGAAGAAGCCAGGTGAGACCCAGTGTGGGTTAGCTGGCTGTGGTATGAAGCCATATTGCTGTTGGGGGCTGTCAGTGGGGCTGGAGCCACCCAGCATCTGTAGGACACTGGACCAACTCGAGTCCAGCCTCACATCCAGCAAAAGCCATAAAAGCATTTCCCCAAAATTCACTGTGCTCCATGTCTGTGTACAGCACTCAGCTGGATCTCCAGAGGGCTTTGGGAAGACCTGTTCCGGGACAGGGGGGGAGGTGTCTGCCCACGGCAGGAGCTTAGAACTACATCATCTTTATAGATCTTCTAACCTAAACCATTCTATGAACTGTGCAAATCACAGGCTGGTGGGGTTGGAAGGGACCTCTGGAGATCATCCGCTCCACCCCTCCCGCTGGGTCAGGATCACCCAGTGCAGATCCCACAGGAACGGTCCAGGTGGGGTTTGTCTGGTACCTTTGGGAAACCACAATTAAACCTCTGAGATTCGGTCTTCTCTGAGGGTTTTATTAGCGGCTTTTTACAGAGGGGAGTGTCGAGTGACAGCAGTATCCCCTAGGGTGACTGGGGACAACCCGCACCGCCTTGAGTTCCGCTTGGGGAAGTGGAAACGAGGGCAATTGGGTGCAATGAGGGAGTGTAGACACCAGAGGGAGCCTCCGAGAGCGGCGGCGCTCTCTTCCTCCCGCCCGACTGCGGCAGGGCGTGGTCACGTGAACGACGGAGCGGGGTGGGGGAGGAGAGGGCGGGGACTGGAGGAAAGGGGTACGCGCTTGCGCGACGTGATGACGTAAGACGCCGTTGGCGCCGGCTTGGCCGCCCGCCATCTTGGCCCTTCTCTGTGTGTGTGGAAGCGGCTCTTGAGGCCGAAGCGCCGCGGCTCCCGCTGAGTCCCGGGGAAACCCCC
>VZRI01012525.1:66223-205694 GCA_013397515.1 Upupa epops | reverse complement strand
AGGCCGCGCCGGGCCGCGCCGCATCGTCAAGGGCTGGGCCCAGCGACGGGCCTCGCCCGGGGGCGGCGGAAGGCGGCTGAGGGCCGCTCGGGTGCGCTGCTTTCTCCTCCCGCCCTCCGCCTTGTCTCCCGTTGTCTCTATTCCCGTTCTTTTTTTTTTTCCTCTCTTGATGGCGATTACTCGAGAAACGAGCGGTCCCAGCCGCGCGTTAGCGCTTGCTTTGTGGCCGTGGTTCTTCCCTCAGAAATGCCGAGGGCGGAGGGAGCGTATTCCTGCGGGATGCTGCGGATATACGCAGCGCTCGGTGCTTCGGTTTTCTGACTCTGAAATATTCATCCGTTGCTTTTGCAGTGTAAAACGTTGTTCTTGTCTTGGTTCTGTTCCTCCAAAAGAGATTCGTAAGGGGTGGGGTGAGCGATGCCCAGGGGGATTCTTGAGAACGCTTAAAGGATGGTAAGATGACACGGCTGAAATTGAGGCAGCTAGTCTGCAGTTGGCATAATGCAGTGGGCATAATGGGAGCCATCGTTGAGAGATGCAGGGATTGAAAATTTTGGGGTTAACGATGGCCAGTGTAGGTTCTGGTACAGGCCCCCTTTATGGGTAAGGTAAGTGTGGTAGTACTCATCGAATGGAGTTTTTTGTGTTTGTGTTACCTTTTTGTGTCTCATAAGCCTGTTTCTTTGTTGAAAGGTCTTGAACTCTGTATCGTTGAGGAAGGACTGTTTTTCCTTGTTGCTCTTTAGTTAGTGGGGTCAAATGGGTACGTTGGTAGAAATTAGCATCCGTTCCAAAGAAGGAACGGCGCTCTAATTTTTAGTAGCTTTGTTTCCTCTGCAGTGAGGCGTCAGGCCTACCAGTTGTCTGGTTTTAAGAGCTCTGCTTGAGCAAGAAATGGCTTTTAAATGCGGGGAGGAAACAGGACATGATCTCATTTGTCCATCAGTGAGAAACAAAAGGATTACCGTTTAGTACTGGCTACCGGCAGCTGAATGGCTGTTAATTTTCTTTGAATTACATAGTCTAGAGGATTTCTTTTCTGCAGTGTTAATTTTGGGCTGGTTTAGTGCAACTCTGCTACAGTCTCCTTGGGATTAAGGAACCTCAAAGTGTTGGGAGGTCTTAGAACTTGATGAATGTTCAGTGAAAAGGCAGTTTTCCCCTCAGAATATTGTGCTCAGCGTATCAGGAATTACGACTACTTTGGCAGAGGCGTTTGCTTAAGAAGCTGCAGATTTTAAGTGAAGTTAGAACTTGGCCAGTTGCTGTGTGTGACGAGTAATATTGTGCCTCTGGTAGTGTATCTGTCACCTAAAACTGTGTCTTAGTATATAGATTTTTCCTGCATAAAGTTTATTACTTTGGTTAATAACAGGTTGTAAAATTATGTCTAAATCAGCATACATGTGAGGTGTGAGTTTTACTGATAAAAATATGCTGTCTCTGCAGTTTAGTAGCAATTTGTAATTTGTGTAAATTTAGACTTCCTAACAGCAACTTTAATTTGGTTGCTGGAATCTTTGCTCAGTTATGGTCTGCGTCTTTGTAAGTCTTGTTTCCCCATATCCTGAAGTCCACTAGGGAAAGTGACACAGGCCACAAGGAGCAAGGGAAAGGTGATGCAATTCAGCAGGGACCTCTGGTATTAGTCTTGTTCTCTCTGAAGGAATGCTCTGTTTTAATTGACAGAATGTAAGTCAAAGCACTGGATATATTGTAGGGAGTTGACTTTTTCCAGGTGCCCTAGGTTGTTGCTGAAGGTGCTGCAAAATCCTTTGTTTCTGAATATTGTCCAGACTAACTAATGGGAGTGAGGTAGAAGTGGAGAGAGAGAGAGAGAGAGTGGAAAGTGTAGTCTAAATACCATATAAGGGTGTTGTGGATAAGAGGCTTAGATGTGAAGATAAAAAGGAAAATTTAGCTCTAGCAGAAGGATTAAACATTTGCACAGTGTGATTTTTTGCGGAGAAATAACCCCTTGGGTAGCATTTTGGAGATACGAGCAAAACAAAAATTCACTTTATTCTCTTGAGAGAAAAGTGGGACTTCAGAGGTCACATACAATAATAGAGGAGTTGGGGGAAATCTCTACCCTGGAAATGCACCACCTTTCCACTAGTTGGGGATGGATGCTGGGCTTGTAGTGACGGGACTGCCAGTGATGTTTTACTGGTAGAACCAGTTGTTCACCTTTTGTAGGAGATCTTTTACCTTCACTCACCTTCATGTTCTCATTTTTTGGGGGGTTTGGGTTTCACAAATACCCAAAGAAACTTAGAATGGGTGAAAGCAGGTGTAAAAAAAATGCTATGTTGTGTGTGAGGAGGTGGGAGGAAATAATCCTGTGTGCATGTCAGTGAAATGAAAACAGAGTGCACAGGAATCTTAAAAAATGCATAGAGCAGGGAAAGATGAACTCCTAATAAAAATCAGATGAAAAGAGGTCTTATGCCCATGAAGAACTGGCTAACAGAAATAGACTGTTTTTATTACAAATACCTCAAATGTTACATAACATTGTAACTAAATGCTAACAAACTAGTCTGTTACAGGCTGTGAACACATATTAAAGGGACACACTTTATCATTCACATTATTCTTTTTTTCGTGTATCTGATGCAGTCTTGATTAATGGTAAAATTATAATACATAATCAGTGTAACATACCTGCAGTCCAAAGTATGACTGTGATAGATTGCAACTGGTACACAGTCAAAAATAATATGGGTTACATTTCCAGGGGCTGATGGTGTCTGAGGAATTCCTGCATTTTATGTTTGGGTAGGTGCATCGGAGACACAAACAGTGCCTGAAGAATTGTGGCATCACCCGCTGCTGGCTGACAGAAAGAAGAAGGTCCATTAAATATGTCTTTAAATCAATGTACAGCTGATTCCTAAGTAAAATGGCAGCTTTACTCAATTTTTTTTATTAGTTGGGCTGCAAATTTAGTTCATCATGCTCAGAGGTACCAAGTGGTGCCAATCAAATGGCTGGGTTTTCCCATTTTTCGCTACACTGCTTGCTTAAGCCAGCAGATCAGGCTTTCTCTGCTTACCAAAGCAAACTTTTTCAAGCTGTCCTCATTAAATATGTAAACAGCTACAGCTTGTTTTAAAATTACTGTTTCATAAGCATGTGACCTTAATAACCCTTTATTTTAGTGTTTCTAATTGTAACTTATACTTCATGACTGTAGACTGTATTTGCAGGAGTAATAGTCTTAGTTGTTCTTGGCAACAGAAACATTAACTGATTTGAATCTTTGACTAAGATGAAGGGTAAGAACATTGTCATTTTGTTTGAGAAGTTAATGACTTTCTCCCAATTTAAGATTTAATATGTCATAGGACTTAATAAGTTGCTTCTGTTTCAAAGTATTCCACTGAAGGACCTCACTGTCTTTAGATCAATGCATCAATGCTTTCATTTTTGTGAAGGAATAAAATACTGTATTTACATGGCTTGTTTTATAACAGTGTTTGGGACAGGCTGTGCTTTCTGTACCAATTTATGTAGGTCCACAGCAGAAGTGGGAAGGAGCAACAACATTTTTCTCTTTCCAATGTTATGTAAATATCTGTAGGAAAGATGCCTTCTAGTAAGAAAAACCTGCTTTTGGCTTGTGTTGTAGTTACTTGGTTGCTGGAGTCACCTTGGAGTAGATGATTTTCAAGCCACAAATCAAACTGTCCTTAGTAATGGAGCTTTGTACTGTGCATGTGGTTTTGGAAAAAATTTACATAACTGAATCTTGAAAGCAAAGTATTGAGGGATATGTGGGATTTTTACTTTTTTTCCTGAGCAGATTAAACAAAGGACCAAGAGCATCTGAAGATGTTCAACTTCATCCGTAGCCATTTGGCAGATGCAAGTTAACTTGGAAAATGGGCTCTCTAGTGCTGAAGGCATGATACATAAGGCTTGGTATGCTGATAAGGTTTTTCTTGTTTAGCTCCTCGTGTTTTTTCTTTAAAAAAATCATGAATGAATCCAGTATAAAGCAGAGGACTGAAGATGTCCCTTGGTGTAATTAGCCAGAGTTGTCCAGAGCTGTTGTCATTGTGGGTTTTACAGCTGCATCTCCTAGATTCTGAGTGTCCTTTCAGTGCAGGATAAACTATGGAGTCACAGAGGAAAACATGTAACCAGAGATGTGAAGAATAACAGGCAGCAGGTAAAAGAAACAGTTGGTGAGCAACTAAGAGCTATCTCCACGCTAGACAAGACCAAGCTGCAAATTGTACCATTTTTAAGATTAGATTCTAAATCGCTGTCCTACTCTTCAGTGACCAGGAAAATAGTGGGGTTTCTTCTCCACATCTATTTGCTTTATTCATACTGATTGACATGGAAAACAAATGTAGATTATCTTTCTGCTACACCTCAGCAATTTCAATATGTCAGTCTCAGTGTGTCACTGTAGATAGGAAGGATACAAATAAACTTGCAAAAATCTCTTACAGAAATGCACTCTCACATGTAATATTGTTGCATCAATAAGTGTTAGTAGCTGTCACATCAAAGCAATCAAAATCTTCTGCAACCATGTCTAAACTAGGCTTTCCATGTAAGCTTATCATAGAACCATCATGGCTAGAAATCAGATGTAGCTATACTATATAAGGACCAATCTCTCAACAGGGAATTTAGTAAAACAAGTGTTGTGTATAAAGTTCTTTGCAGCTGAGGTTAAGGCTACTTTAAAGGTGTAGAAAGGTGTGATGTAGAAAGAAATACACTACTGAAAGTGACTTGTGGTTCCCTAGAAGAACGTTGGAACTTAGTGTTGCTTCTTCTATCAAGAAATGCTATCGGTGGGACTTGGAAATTGTGGTAAAGGAGGAGAAAATTGGAGTCTCAGGAAAGATTGAGTTGTTCACAGCAAGAAATGGCAGTGGCTTGACATTTGTCTCTCATCTGTCCTGCTCCTCTTCTACTCACCAATCCAACATGAGGTGGTTTGTCATAGTGGGAAATACGCCACTAGCATACATGACATTGTTTCAGAGTGTGTAGTAAAGTCTAAGGGATTGCTCAGTGTGAGTACTCAAAGAGAAAATGAAAGAGTGGAGAGATGGGTGATTTTAAATGGCTGCAAGTTCTTATCCTTGGAGAATCTGGTGTATTTCATGTGCCTATTGAGTGTCTTTGATAAGCTTCCTAAAAGGGGAAGTGTTTTGCACCAAATGCTGTGATGGTCTTAAGGAGCTGGCTCTTGTTCAGCTCACCTGTTTGTGGTGACTTCTCCCAGCAGAGTAGATGATCCATAGAACTATTCAGTCTGCAGCCAGTCAGATCTGCTGAAGTGCACCTGTTAAGGGAACTGCAACTTGCTACTATTCTCTGTCCCTGATAACATGTAGAGATTTCTTTCTCCTACCATTATTGCTATCAAGTGCATGCAATTCTGTTTCCTTTTTCCTGGCAAATGGATCCTCAAACCCACTATCATCACCAGCTCTGATTATTCCTTCCATGCAGTTAAATCTAAATGTAGCGAGTTCAGAGAAGTGCCTGACCGACTGAGTAGTTTCAGCACTCCCTTTTAAACAGATACAGGAAAATTTATATTACCTCATTGGTGTAACTTTGTTTGCAGCCTCACTGTGACTTCCCTTTTTCTCCCATCCTTCATCCTGACAGAGCCACTCAGGATGCCACTAAGGAGGAGAGTGGCCATGTTGCTTTGTGTGTGCCTGGGAACAATGAGTACATGGGTTAATTTTTGCCTTTTAATATGTCTGCCTGTTGACGTGATGCAGTTGAGCACTGCCTACCAGCCTACTGTTTGAACACTGCTTTGAGAGAAGGTACACAGCTTTTTTCTGCCTTAAGAATTTGCCTTAATTTATTCCCTTATCTCTTTCTCAAATAGGCAGTGATTTGGTTTTGAAAGCTTTGAAGTTTTCTTGTTCTTCTAAATAATGGAAACTTCTTTAATAAATGCTTTTTCAAATCTTGAAAATAAAATTCTCATTTGGCATCTGCAAGTTGAAAAGCTAATTGGGCGGAAGCACTTACATTGTTCTGCTCCCAGAAGTTATGAGGATGCATCTCATTATGATTCTGTCTTTAATTGTATAGAAACTGCTGCTCTTTTTTTCTTTTTCTGGTCCTGGCTTCCTTCCAGCACTTCAAAACTCATGCCACAATTAAAAATTTAGTCTTAAGAATATCCTTAAATGACTGCATGAAGCTGGAAGATGAAAAGTCTGTCTTGCAAAAAATTGCCTCTAATGCTTAGTGATAAATAAAGATTTGTAAAGAAACTTTAAGGCTAGGAAGGAATAAAATAACTGCAAAGCTTCAAATAAGTTTTAGGTCTTATATTTGCAGAAATTAATCCATTTTTACTTGAAACGTATTTGGTAATCTTTCAGAAGATCTAAATTATTCTAATTTATGTTTATCAGAACATGTTAGGAATAGCTGTACCATGTTAGTGTATTAGCTTCACAGCGCACTAGTTCTGACTTACGTGTGGCACGCACTGTCAGTCTCTTTACTGAAGTGTCTTGAAAAATCCTTTCTGGCAAAGCAGCTCTTTAAATATGCTTTAATTACTTGAATGTGGGTCGATACTTGAAGGAATCCTTCGAATACCAGACAGTTATTAGCAGTTATTAATCTTTGTCATTTTCACTTGAGCCGTGGGGTGGTGTGTTCTTTCCACTAGTTCTGGTCTGTGTAGGACAAATGAGTAAATGGACAAGATGCTTGTAATATCAGCAAAGGCGTTGATACTTGTACTACATGGTCACTATACTCTACTGCTCAAATTTTAGTGTAGTAACTGCTTCTTTTCCAGTAACATAAATTATCATCATCTCAGACTCTGGAAAGTTTTTATTCATATATTCATGAGAAACAAGATTTGTTTTGCATTACTGCTATATTATGCTTCAACCTAAACTGGGTATGGCTCTGAAAAGAATTGTAAGCTCATTCCACTAGCCTGCTGGTCATAAGTATTTTGAGTTTGCTGGTAGGCGTGTGGGTAACTCTTTGTAGCATGACTCCACTTTTACTTCAGCCACCAGCGGGAACCTTTTAAAGCTGTGACTGTAAGGAAAGAAATGAGATATTCTGGACCAGTGTTGAGATTGAAGTGTTTACACCAAGATTATTCTAGTTTATTCTAGAGTGGTCCTGGCCTCCCTTTAAGACACCTATCGTTCAGGTGGCTAGTAGGTGTCTGCATTCCAGGCTTCATGCAGTGCCTGTGAGCAGCAGTTCCTTTGCTCTGGTGATGTGCTGCCTCCCTATAAATGTCATATGTTTTCCGTAATGCCCCAGTGACTCTTTCTGGATCTTAACAGATGCCAAGTGAAAGTTAAATTTTTGGTGAGTGGTTACAGTGAAGCTAAACGAGAAGTTCCTAGCCACTGTGCAACTTCAGCTCCTTTCAAACCCTGCAGAAGCTTGATTCCCTCTGACAGTAGCAGGAGATAGATGGCCTGAGTAGATTTGAAGCATTGTTGCTGTAGTCCAAAATTTAAACTGAAAATTAATTCATAGCTCACCCAGTTCCAGCAACCTATCATGGGCTGGGACACCTCTCACTAGACCATGTTGCCCAGAGCCCCATCCAGCCTGGCCTTGGACGCTTGCAGGGGTGGAGCAGCCACAGTCTCCCTTAGCAACCTGTTTCAGTGCCTCAGCACCCTCACAGGGAGGAATTTCTTCCGAAGATCTAATCTAAATATTGCCTTGCTTTCCTTCACTATGTAGCCATCTCTTTGCAAAGATGACAACAAAGTCTTGATAAGAAAGTTAGGTAGTCATTGCTTGGCTATCTCTCAGTGCTCATCAACCTTTTAAACTAGCTGTCTTTGTACATGACAAAGTCATGACTGTTTATAATGTGCCTTTCACAGCCAGTCTTTCAATATTTGAAATGCCTCATTGATAGCACTTTAAAACTTCTCCAGTGGGAATCTAGTGGCATAAACTAGGTTTATGTCTCAAATGTGGAAGCATCTACAGCCAGAAGAGAACTTAATACTGTAATTTAAAACTGAAGTAGGCAGAGGTACTACATCTTATGTATGTTCAGTAGTTGAGAACTTAAATAACAATTTCTAAGGACATACTTTCTAATTTAAGTGTTTTGTTAAAAAGAATAGCTCTATCTATATTTGAGTGCCTCTTTACATTTTCTCCTTCCTTCCTTCCTTGTGAAAGGCAAAAGCAAGTAGAGGAGCTGTGATGATGAGCAGCTGCTTTTATCCAGTAGAAAATGCAAGATGAAAATCAGGTCACTGCTCTAAAACATGGAAGAAAGAGACATACACAATAAGATAGTATCTGTCAAAGTATTGACCATTTTGAATATATTTGATATCATGAATGTAAACCTGCAAAAGAAATTATCCTCAAACTACATGAAATCAGAACTGTGGGTTTTTTTATTGGGGTTTTTTGACATGCTGATTGCAAGTGATCCCATAAATCAGGCTTCTGGCAGAGCTGTTGCATAGGAATATGGTATCTGTGCATCTTAAGTGAAATATTCATGCACATATAGTTAAATATATATTTAATTCAAATATTGGATAGAAACAAAGTTGAGATTTGCATGGTTGGTGTCCTTTTATCTGTGGTATTTGTACTCCAACCAGTTGCACTTATGTTTCCTTTTTTTCTGAAGAATGCACTGGGGAAAAAAGTTAATAGAACTGAGAGATTGTTTTAGTCTGTGCTAATATTTTTCTGATGCTGGATGTGTTCTAAAAGTTTATTTTAAAATAAGTGTTTGTCATTACACTTAGTGCCATGTTAGACTTGAGGGACTCCTAATAAAAGTACCCTGAGATGTTAACAGTTCTTTGGTGTTGGAAGACCATTTTCTAGGTGACCAGTACTTCTCTCAAAAGAAAATTCAAGCTGTCTTACAGACTTGCTAAATCAACAAAACATATACTTGCTCTATGGATTGCTGTTTAAACTAACGTATGTTTTGTGGTATAGTTAGTTTCTTTGTAGACTTTGTAGGTAGCTAATTTTGGTTGTTTTTCGTCACTTCGCTTAGTAGCTCTATTTAGGCTGTTGTTAGGAGTCTCATAGTACTGATGCAGACGTATCCGTGGATGCTCATTTCTGGCAGCTTCTGACTGAATTTTTATAAGATGCATCTGTGGGATAATGTCCTAAAATGGCTTGCTTCTGTCATCATCTGTTTTCCACCTGGCATATCTAGTTTTGGAAGGGCTTTCTTAAGCTTTAAAGGGCAGCCATTTGAAGAAAGATGCAACTAGCAAAGCCTGCTTTGCTACTGTTGTCTTGTGACAGTGCTTTGTTTCCAAGGAGTAAAACTCACTGATTTCCGTTTGGTGGCCATTAACAGTACTCTCAATAGGTTGTCTAGTACCTCGGGGATTGGCCTGTGCTACAGATTTTCTGAAGAGGGCAGAAGAGAATGTGATATAAATGGTTTTCTTTTCCTACTTAGCCACCTACCTGCCTTCACATAATGTGAAGGATCAATGCATTTTCTTCATTTTTCATTGCAAGGTCTTTTAGATTGTGTACCCTCTTTCACGCTCTGCTGGAAGCCAGTGAGCCCACACTCTAGAAATGTAGAAGAAACAGGAATAGAAATGTGGATTTGCCTGGCTTGTAAGAAAATAAAACATACTGTAGGTCTTGTTCAGGGAATAGAGTTGTAGTGAGGTTTACCCAGAACTCCTTGAAGATCTGGAGATTCTCTTGTAGGTCACTGAATCATAGAATCATTCAGATTGGAAAACACCTTTTGGATTGTCTAGTCCAACCATTCACCTTACTCTGCAAGTTCACCCCTAAACTGTATTTCCGAACACCACATCTAAGTGACTCTTGAAGACATCCAGGGATGGTGAGTCAACCTTGGGCAGCCTATTCTACTTTTCAACCACTCTTTCAGTGAAGAACTTTTTCCTGATGTCCAGTCTAAATCTACCCTGTTGCAGCTTGAAGCAATTCCATCATAAAACCATGCTAAGGTAGATAAAACAAAACTCAAAAACCTCAAAAATTTTTACTGCCATTTTCAGTCTTTAGCAATAACTTACTTGACAAATGTGGTTGCAAATTGCGCTTGTGGAGGGCAAAGCCTGACCTTAGAGGCTTTTTTCTATTACTTTGATTTGACAGGGCCTTTGGCTATTCAGGTGTTGTTGGAGGTTTCTGATGTTTGTTTTCCTATTGCATGTTTCCCTAAGTAGTGTTGAAGCTGTGAAGAATTGGCCAAAATGTGGGTTTTTTAAATAAGTGTGGCCTTGAAAACCTTGCTTCCGGAATATCACTTTGAGCAGTGGAAAGTTGTAAATACAAGGTCACCAGTAAGAAATTGTTAGTCTTCATTTATAAACAAACCCTTGTCAGAGAAGTGAAGTCAGTATATTTCATTGTATTTCCATTTGCTGTTTGTGTACAGCATTCTCTGCACACGTCTATGCATTGACTGTGCATGGTTTTTGACCATTTATAACAGCAGGGTTCCTTGATTGCAAATCACAAATTTTTTGGGGGTTCCAAGTACGTTGTATCCAGTAACCTAATTTTCTGTCTTTTAAATGAGCTTTTTTTTTTTTTCTGTGAATTAATCTCTTTTCTGAAGATCTCTCAGATTTGAGTTTTTTCCTGAGTTTAATAGCTAGCTGCAGATTCTGCGTAGGTTTTGCAGTCAGGAGACAACTTATTCAGTGAAAGTCTGGAATCTAAATTTGCCAGTCTTGCAGCGGAACCTTTCTAGATGAGGGGCTTTTAATGCCGCATTATTGAGTTTACTTGTAATATTAGTTAAGCTTGTTGTATTTATTGCAGAACTTACCAGAGCAACATTCTTCAATGTGCCAGAAAAAGTTATTGTAAGAAAAGTGGTGTTACAGCTGGATACAAATGATACATTTGTGTATGATGGGTTTTGTTCCTTAACCCCTTTTTTTAATTGTGCTTAAAATAGGAGATGAAAAGTCATCCTGGATTTGTGTCTTGTTTTTTGTTTTGAGAGAGGTGCAAATGTGTCCCAGTTATGAATAAACTTTCATACGGGTTTTTTTTATGATGTTTCCCACTTCACAGATGGGCGTTTGAGGCACCGAGAATTGAAAGTCATAAGAAATCTTCATCAGGTTTGAGTCTTGGTTGATGTGTTTTTTCCTTAAATCATCTAACTCATCCTTCTCCAGATTTAGCCCTTAAGGTGGAGGCGGCAGGGACTAGATATCCTTGCTGCATTGAATAGAGATGAGAATCATTCTAGTATTTGCTTAATGCTTTTAAGGCTTCAAAATCCTGGGAAATAAATGTACAGCTTATCCATCCTAACTGCTTGTGTGCATACAAGCTAAAGAGATGTGGGATTTACGACCACATAAAAGGTAACTAATACTGCTGAAAGGGTAACTGAATACTGCTTTATATTGCACTTAGGTGTAAAATAAAGACTTCTTTTGTCTAGGAGTGTAAAAACACAGTATGTAAAACTTGTTTGTTACACAGTCATCTGTGTTTACGTTGGCTTAGGTGGATGTACTGAAAAATCAGAGAATAGTAACCTTTGCCCCATGGGTGAGGAACTCTGTGCCTCACATACAGAAATGTTAAGTGGAAAACCAGAACCTAGAGAAGATGCTTATTTCCCATGGCAGTAATGAGAGTTGATCTGCTCTCTCCAAAAACTGTGACTAAAGTGGTTTCTACCTGAACCCTTTACACAGTTATCTTCCCCTTTCCTTGCCTGTCTGTACTTGTTCACCAAGACACTAAGCTACTCTTAACTTACACAGAATGCTTTTCTGTTCTTTTATGCATGTAAAATTAATTTTATATGTGTAATAAAACTACAGAGTACTGAAATGAACACTACAGGAGAAAAGGAAGCAAAGCAGGTGAGAATTGTTGATTTCTTAGCAACTATAAGAGGGTTTAAGCAGGTAAGAGACCAGAATATATCTAGAATTAATCTAGATATATTTTCTTACTGCTCTTTTCTCTACATGTGCTTCTGAGCACACTGCAAGATCTAAAAAGCCAACCAGTTGTAACCTGGAAAAATAGTCTGGTTAAGAAATTGGAGTGGTAATTTTAACCTTAAGGAATCTTCACCATGGCTTTAAGATTTTAACTTATTTGATTATCTTTCAGCCACTCTGTAGCATTATGTTGGCCCTAGAATTTTGGTAGCATTGTGACTTGTGTAGTTATACATAATAGTAATTTTAGTGATTAAAAATGAACCGCAGACTTGCTTAAATTTCTTAATGGTGCGGTGAACCCTGCCAGATGCTGTTACTGCTTGCACTGTTGACTGTCCTGTTCACTATCATAGTGGTTTTTTAACTTTGGTAAATGGCTATGGCATCTTTTTCTGTGTTGCTGTTCAGAGGTCTGGTGTTCATATGATAGTCTAAACCTAGCAGACAGCAGCACTTCGCTTTTAAGGATTTAACTGAAAAGATTACAGACTCACAGCTACCTTACTGATAACAATGAGGCATAAATATTAAGGTAAATTGCAGATCACATAGTGAGTCTGGTACTTGCCAACCTACTGTAGACACAAATTAAACATGAGCATGTCCTATGTTGAAATACTCTGTGCATGATTCTACAAAGAGAATAATTCCAGGTCCTGTGTAGGAATTTAGCATATACAGGCTTGAGTGAAAAGGCAATGGTCTTGGAGTTTGTTGCAGCTCTGAATTTTATTTTGTGTGGCTTGAAACCTTGCAGTTATCTGTTTATTACTGTTAAATGGCACTGGGTGCTTGTTCAGTATGTGACCTAGCAGGTATGTTTGTAGAGGGCCAGATGGGTGCTTCAGAGGGAGGATTTGTGGCCCCTGGCTTGAGTACCTGGTCTAAAGTCTAATTTTGCAAGTGTATCATCTTTGGCAACCAGTGTCAGGTCTAAACTTAGTTAAATATGACTGTGTTGACTGGCCTAATTTAAAAGAGCACTGGTTTGCAGTGCTCGTTTGATTTTTCTGCAAGGAAATTACGGTGTGTATTGAGGGATATGCTATTTTAATTAATTTATATAACTCTGGATAAAGAAGCAGCATTGCTGCAAACAAAAATTTGTGAATTACCTGAAAGGCAGGGAGCTAAGCTCTAACAAGCAGTCCAAACTTTGTAGATTGGACATCAAAAGGCGTTACTTGTGTCATGGTCAACACCTCCTGTTCTTTATTGGATGGTCTAGAAAACCTATCCAAGTATGAATTTTGTCTTGCTCTGTGAAGAGGAGGGTTTGATTAAGACTTTCCATGTTTGATCTCGTGTACAGGCTTTGGAAAGTATGAAAAAACTTGACATTATCTCATACAATACTCAAACTGCCTCCTGCTCTGCCTGTTTCTGTCTGGGCTTCTCTGCTTTTGTGACTTGGAGAGAGGCAGTAAATGGCCTGAGTCGTCATCTTTTTCCTTTTTATTTCCCTCACCAACTTCTAGATTGTTCACCATTGTGAAGTCACTTGTTTACAGAATCTGGGCTGGAATGCATCTTGGGCTGAAAATTAAAACTATGTGTTCTCACTTGAAAGAGCATATGAGCATAGCTAATTATCTACTAATTATACAGTATTACTTGATACAGTTATATGCACAGCTGAAAGCTTGTTTGCCACCCTTCTGCTCCTGGTAATTATCTGCCCAGTGGTTGTTATTCTGATGCTCCAGGTTGAAGATGGTGGATTGTATCATAAGTCTTTGGGGGCAGAGAGTAACAGGAAAATGGAAGGAGGTGAATCTGCCAGATTCTTTCACAACCATTATACTGAAGACCTTATGATAAACATGAGATTCCTTATAGAAGAGGTGGTTTATGCACTGCCTAATGTCTGGTATAAACTCCACCCTTGATAAACTAGTCTGCCTGGATTCAGGTCTCCAGACTAGCTGAAAGCGGTTGGGTGGCCATGAATAATGATAATAATGGGCAGAGCTTGACATGTTGTTGAATTGCAAATAAGTATTAGGACAGCCAGAATGGGGAATGGTTGTCTGAAATCTGTTCGACTGATGGCTCCAAAGATAGGCTTGTCTAAATTCATGTATCGGGCTGGTTTTTTTATTTCTCTGTGCCTGTAATGTTGATGTTCATCCCAATAAGTGAGCTGTGTCTTCCAGTGAAACTGTGCAAGCTTAATGTGTAGGCTTTTCAGATGGATAAGGAATGGCTTGTACAGTTGAAACAGCTAGTAACAGACATATCTGAGGTCTGTCTTCTGGTTGCCCAGGCTCCCTCCATGTTGTATTTCATCACTTTCAATGACAAGAGGAATGGCTGTTAATGTAGCATATGCTGTTGAAATTGCCAAATCAGTCAGCACTTGATTAATAAAATACTGGAGATGCTTTCTCCTTGGGAGAGGGAGGAATGCATTTCCCAGCCTAGTTCATGCCCCTGTGCGAAGCTGAAGACTGTCCCTATTGCAAGAATCTGCAAAGATTGAAATAGCATCTGGCCCAAATCCTACTGGAGCTAGACCATCCCAAGGTTATTTGCCTCCTCATTTGTTAGTCTTGTAGATCATAGCTTGTAAATTGATGTAGAAGGCAGAGGAGAGTGGGCATATTATTCCTATAGAGATGAAAATTCCCTGATCTTTTTATATTGGTTAATGTCTACCATTATGAACTGTTTTATTCTTCAGACTGATTGCCCATGCAGACTTTTCTTAGTACTTCATTGCCTTGAACTTCCTTTTGAAGGTCTTCTGATGCTCTACATTCTACCAGGAAGCTTGCTGATTCCTGACTGTTTTCAGCAGGATGAACATCTCTGTTGTGATTATTGCTTCTCTTTAGAAGCACAGGAGTATTTGATTGTATGTAACTATTCTGAAATACTAAAATGCTTTTAAAAATTAAAATATTTAAGAAAGTTAGCAGGTGGCTAGGTTGGTGGTCAGATAAATTCACTATATAATGTTCTGTTTGAATGTGCATTCACTTGTGTTCCTGCTCAGTGATGAGCAGCAGCTCTCTCAGGTTCCTTCAAAGAACTTCTAGTGAAATATCAGTGATAATTACTGGGTTCTGTCTCTCAGTGTCTGCTATTCTGGAGGAAGGAGGGAAGAGAAGGGATGGCCAGTTTCGGCAGCCCTGTAATTTACTGCTGCCAGAATGGTGTAATTCTTGCTTAAGGAATTGTCCACTTTCTCTGTCTGAACATACTATGTATGTTTCTTATTCAGTTTCTTATGGCTGAGTTCATGATAATTTAAAAAATAATCCAGGAATATGGCACTACAAATAATTGTATCTCAGCACTTGAGTTTAGGAGTGGTTGAAGTCATTAAGCTTCCATGTTGGGAACTTCATGTGCTGGTTTCTTGGGGTTTTGGGGTGGTTTGTTGGTTTTTTTTTAGTAAAAACATGGACAATGTTTGCCACTTTCACACTTTCAGTGTTAAATGGCGACCCTCCAGATTCTGTGACAGATTGTGGTGATAGAAATACTTGGAAGCATCATAGTGTTATGTGGGCTACCAGTTTATGAGGCTCATGTGGTCTGTAACTTCTCCAGTGTTCTTGAATGAAACAGTCCTAATGGCATTATGTATGCTGTCTGCTTTCATCCTTTGAACTTTGTCTTAAGTATTGGCTTATATTCAAACAGTTTTACTTTTCTGCTGCTTTGTTTTACAGGCAGAATTTAAGGGGTGAGCAGGGGAAGTACCAGACTCGATGAGTTTCCATCGAAATGTCGGAAAAGTCAGGCCAGAGTACAAAAGCAAAGGATGGGAAAACAAAGTATGCAACACTCAGTCTGTTTAATACTTACAAGGGAAAGTCATTGGAAACTCAAAAAACCACAGGTGAGTAAACTGACTTCAGTTTTGCATTCTGTTTCACCATTACTGTAGCACTAATTAAAGAGTGCAGATTATATGAGTACTTAACCACAGCAACTTTTTTTTAACTGCTGATACAACAGTTAAGTAGAATTCTGGGAAACAGTCTTGTTTATATGGCTTCTGGTTAGCTGTAAACAAGAGTATCAGTTCAGGGAGAGGCATTTGCATTCTAATAGGAAGTAGAATACAGATAAATAAAATCTGTTTTCTAGCTGAAGACTACCTTTGTTATGAGTGCATGATATGCTATTCCCCAGTTGTGCTTTTATAATTTAACAAAGATTTGTGGCACTGGAGGCATTTGATTAACAACTAGAGGACAACATTCGTTTTCAGATTAGGTGCTTGTTCTGTTTTGCAGACAAACGCTGACGTTTGAAGTTTCAAATAAGGCTGCTGTGATTTGATTGGATTGAGAACTGGGAAGGAGTGACTCTAGTCTTTGAATTTGATTTGACACACTTGCCTAATTTGAAAAGGAAGTGTGCTCAGACTTCAACGAAGTTTAACACAATACTATTTACAAACATCTCAGCTTCAACCTTTAAAATGATGTATCATGCCTCAGTTAGTAGCTTGTACTTGTTCACCTGAGTTGATTAGTTTGTCATTGCCTTCCAGTATTTGTGGTCTGGAGTAAATGAATGTTTTTGCAAGAGCAGCATCTTCCAGCAAAAAAAAAAAAATGGGCTGGAACCTTGTAGGCATTTATGGACTCATCAAGGTATATTAAAACCCTGAAAGGAACAAGAGGGTGATGCTTGACAATATGGTCAATATTAGTAAGACATCAGCATCATACTTTAAAAGAATCCCTTAGCTTTCTGTCACTAAGCATTTTGTATAAACATAGGAGTCCTTTTGGTCTCTGGAATAGGCGAACCAAAAAGACTTGCTACTCAAAAAGTAGTCAAATACTCTAAACCAAGCATTTATAATTCCTTTTTTCTTTCAATTCTTATGACTTTCAAATTTATAGTTCCTATATTTTTAAATCTTCTGAGCTTCTTGCAAAAGATTTTTTTATTGGCTTCTACAGCTTTGAACAAACACTACTTGATAACTTAACTTGCACTTTCTGTTTTGGCATGCAGTTGCTGCACGCCATGGATTACAGAGTCTTGGAAAAGTTGCTATTTCAAGGAGGATGCCTCCCCCAGCTAACCTCCCCAGTCTCAAAGCTGAGAACAAAGGCAATGATCCGAATGTGAACATTGTGCCTAAGGATGGCACAGGATGGGCTTCAAAACAGGAACAGCACGAAGAAGAAAAGTAAGTGGCCAGTGAGATCAGGGTTCTTTTCCTGTGCCATTTCTTTCAAGTTTTCCCAAAACCTAGGAGTGGACAAGGCTACACCTGGCTGTCCTCAGGATAGCTACCAGAGAGGCAGTAGCATCACTATTAATATTTGTGAGGAAGAATCTTGCTATTAGTGGGATAGTTTGGGGGGAAAAAAATGTATAAAAAATTATCCCCACTTAAGCCTATTTAAAGAGGTGAGTTTTTCCATCTATCTGTGTGATCTGGTTACTTTTGTGTAACTTCTGATGACTGCTTAAAGGAAATACAGTAGCACAGAATAAGAGAATGTTTCAGGTTAGAAGTGACTTCAGAGATCCTGTGGCTCCAAGCTCCCTGCCATGAGCAGGGACACCTCTCACCAGACCAGGTTGCCCAGAGCCCCATGCAACCTGGCCTTGAACACTTCCAGGGATGAAGCAGCCACAGCCTGCCTGGGCAACCAGTGTTTCAGCACCTTCACATGGAGGAATTTCTTCATAAAATCTAATCCAGATCCTCCCCTCTTCTATTCTGAAACCATCCTGCTTGTCCTAGCACAGAAGCTCAGTTAAAACAGAGGCTAAAACTCTTCTGTAGTTTATTAGAAAGTCTTTTCAAGCTAGTTTTTTGCCCTGTGACCTTAAAATATTTTTATACTGAGAACCATAGACTAAAATAGTTTTTCAATCTTTATTCTTTGATATAGATTGTTCTGAAATGCACTTGAATACAGGGCACTAGCTGTATGCCATTAGCTTTTGTGAAAGCAAGTGGCTTCCTTCCCTTTCTTGCTGTCCCTTTATTTTCTCCCTGTATAGTTTCCTCTATTTAAATGTTAAATTTTCACATCTGAAAAGCTGTTAGACTTCAGGAGTATACTGTTGTGCTTAACTTCTTTTCTTAAGCTTGGGAAACCATTTACATTTTAAAATTTTCAAATGCCCAGTGTTTTTTGAGGTACTTTAACAGTACACCTTGTCTAGTTACATTCGTGTTGAGCCAGTAGCTTTTTTTGACCAAAAGACACTTTTGCCTGCAGCTCTGTGTGCCTTCCTGCTGCCTGTGTCAGAAGTCTATTCCAATAGTTGATATAGTGTTTAAATTAATAGCTATCCCTTATTTGCAGCTGTAGAAGATGTTGACTCTTTTTGTGCACGTTATTCTGATGAAGGCCTTAGACCAGGCATGTGAATAAAAGCAGCTAGGAGGAGGGACTCATTTCCAGGAGCAGTATGCCTGGGTCACAATTAAGTTTTCCTAAATTCAGACCATCTAATGCATTTGCCCAAGTCTTCAGACCATTTTTGTCGCTAGCCGTATAGTTCTGTATTTCAGCATGGTTACACCTGTGAAGTGCTTTACGTATTCCTGTCAAAAGTGGTGTGGATAAAGTTAGCATCGCGATATATCATCAGTTTGCTTTAGTTCTCAGTCTCACTGCAGCTGAGTTCACATAAGTGAGTTGTTGCCTGTGATGATGAAATTTTATTCTGCTTTCCCAAGTTGTAGCTCTTTCTGTAGCTCTTGCATTAATCTTTTATTTCCTGGATAGTACAGCCTGTCATGTATTGATTAATTAATTCTGCTAGCACCAAGCTGACTCCTTTCCCTTATCAAGGGATACACCAATAGTGTTTGGGTAACCCATTCAGCTTTATAACAGTGTAATTGCAAGAAATATAATAATCTTGGGCTGATTGCTGCAGAACACAAATGGAACTGACTTCATCAGAAATGCAGGATTACTCTGCAATTAAAGTATTCAAAATTGTTTATTGTAGATTAACTGTCATGGTATTGCACTAGTTAACTCTTTTATGGGATAATATAGTGATTCTGGAGCACTGGATTTGCAGTTTTATCAAAAATTATGAGGTGCAGGTTTTGTTTTGCACTAGTGCTTTGGAGTCTGACATGTGAATATGCACATCAGAAATAGGTCTTTTTGAAAGGTGTTAAACAACATAACTGAATCTCTAGACCAGAAAGATCTTTAAAAATATGTCTGTGTTTTATATTGGACAAAGTGTCCAAAATGTCTGCCTATTCATTGCTAGATGGTGACATTGAGACTCTTTTTAAGAGACTTTGGCCTCCAGTTCATGGTACCCATAATTTTTTTGCCTAACATCTTTTAACTTTCCTTATCAATTCCTTTTACTTTGTGACTCCTGAAATGTTTGCCACATTTCACTCAGTTCATGGTGGTCTTTAAGTGCTTTCCCCTAACTCTTGAGGCAAGATAATATGATTGCAGATTATTCCTTTCCACAGATGTAGATTTGATTTTCCAATCCACTACTTCAATAGTAATAATTCTGTTTGTGCCTGGCTGCATCTTCTGCCCAGCCATTTTCATTCATTTCTCTCTGGGAAATCTACTCTTGAAAGAATTGGCTAATTTATTCTGATTTTTCACTGTTACTATAACAACTTTTATATAAGAATGTTTTTCCTCTAGCTCCTGGTTCTTCAGCTGCATTGCTACATCATTTCATTTGTTTGCGGTAGTAATCTTGATGATCTTATTCTGTCTTCGCCCTCCTGTATTCACAAGCACTTTTCCTCTAATTCCAGGCAACCAGACGTGCCCCAGACACAACCAAAACCTGCTGTTCCTGCTCCTCCAGAAGCACCTCCTGTTGCCAAATCATGGGCCAACCCCAAACCAGGTGGACAAGATGGTAAGTGATGTTCAAATGGAAAGGTTCTTGTCTGGCTTAGCAAGCCATGAATGTTGCTGTGAGAGGCCTGCCCCAGACTCAACACAACCACTTGAGTATTGAAGGAATGCTTTTTTTTTTTTGCTTTTTTTGTGAATGCTTTCTTGGTGAGAAAGTGATCCTGTCCCCTGTCATTCAAATTGAACTTCAGCTTGATTTAGTAGCAGGTCTCTCTGCCTTTTAAAGGGCTAGTGTAGTCACTGCCAAAAGGATTGACAGGGAAAATGGTGATGACAGCATAAGATCACGAACATGGCTGCGGTGAGGAGGTAAAATGTCAGGCAGTAGGTATTATGCAAAAAATTTTGGCATGGGAAGGAGAACCAGAAACAGTTAGTGGTCATTTTAATCAGAATTTTGGTTTATTTTGTGCAGAATGTGGGGAGTCTTGCTTCTATTTCAAGTCTGCTACGACAATCCATTTTCTGTAATTTTATAGATTCTTTGGTTATTTTGTTTTCAAAGTAATAGTTTTCAAGTAGGGTTGTTTTTTCCTGGGAAATGCATTAAAGGTATGGTTTGGCTGGGTTTTTTTAACCATAATTGTATGAAAGGATGGAGAGCTCTTTCCATTAGCTTGAGTGTTGTTATTGCAGATGTAAGATCAGAGCTTAATATTCAGCAGATTTTGTTTGTGGAGTTAGTGGTTACTTAGAATCCTGTGTCTCCATTATGAAAAATAACCTACAACATGTTTGTTCCTTATTCCTACAACATGTTTGTTCCTTGCTCCGTGCTAGCAATCTGTGGCTATAAATTAGAGTTTGGGCTTTCAGGCTTAAGGGATTTTAGAATAGTAAACTCTGAGTTGTATGGAGATATCTTTTACAGGAGTTTTGTAGAACTACAGAAAAAAAAAAAGAATTAGCACTGTTGCAAAGTGATCTACATACCAGCCTTTCTACACAAGCTGATAAGATCATCTCTGTGACACAGGAAACAGTGATTCGGCTCAGTGGCTTCAAAATGCGTTTAGTTCATTATTTTGTAGTTGCCATGGCAGCCTGTCTGCCAAGCCCAGATGGCATCTTCATCTCATTCGATTAATGCTATTAGTGGGTTTGCTGTATTAAGAAGAAATGTAGAATGTACGTCGGCATCAGCCGCTTGCTCCTCCTCCTTACTTTGAACCTTGGAATATACCTGTTGTGCCCATGGTTTCCTGAGCTGAAGCTGGCTGTTAGAACTTTCCAGATGCCTTGTCCGTGTTCCAGTATTCAGCTGTTCAACTCCTCTTCTTTTAAGAGTTCAGCTGAATGGTGACTTTCTCTAATATTGGTGGCTGTGTAGAAAAAGAGACTCAAGATACGGTTTTTCAGCTTGTGCATTGACTAAAATTTGGAGTTAATCACTACTGTAACATCTTTGAATTCTTTAACCTCCTTCTTAACTACCTGGCTGTTCCAGTTTGGTAGCTCAAGCACTGTCAAGCTGATCACTGAAGATGCTGTTACTTAGCAGTTAAAGCATTGCTGCTGTTACATAGACTCTCAGAATTATCAAGTGTGGAAAAGACCTCTAAGGTCATCAGATCTAGGCTATGGCCTAACATCGCTACAACCTTGACCATGGCACTAAGTGCCACATCCAGTCTGTGGGCTAAGGGTGAAAAAATTCATCAAGCTTCATAAAAATCCTGAAGGTTGAGTTCCATGGGGGCCCTGCAGAAGATCCCTTTGACTGGCAGGCCTCCAGGATAGCATGACTGCTGTTTCCAGTCCTGTTAAGGAAATTACTGAATGTAGCTGTTGGGGAACATCAGAAGTCTGATGTCCATTAATAAAAACCAAGTTGATATGATATGTACTATGTGAAGTTGGAGCAAAGGTTGAAATACTTCAAAGTGATTTGCAGGCACAGGGATAAATAGCTATTTGCTGTCTGCCCTTCACAAAGGGAGCACAGGGTGTAAGGAATTTATCTTATACTTGACTCTTATCTTAAAAAGAACACTGTGAAACATCATGATCCCTCTTACAAAGGATTCTTTCATCAGTCAGGGAGAACAGAAGCTTTTCTAGCTGTTAGCTAAAAGAAAAAATGAGATTTTGTGGGATTTTGGACAGCTAAGGCGTCAGATCCTTTTTTTGTGAGTTTGCCCTATAGCCCATGTAGCCTAATATAATGTCTCTTCTAGTAACACCGAGTGATGATAGGTATGGGAACAGTGTTATTCAGACTGTTGGAGTAGAAATCTTCCCTTAGTGAGCTTATCAGTAATTTGTGACTAGGATGCAATTGATGTAGTAGGATCCTTCTGGATTTTTTCTCTGTCCCAACAGGTGTGATGGTTGGCCTAGTAAATTTAGCAGCTTTGGTAGCAAGTGGGAATGCTTTTCCTTTATAGAAAGTCAGTAAATTAACAAGTGGACTTTAAAACCACATTACTGATGATCACAATATTACTTTTATAACTTTCTGAACTGTTTTTTGACTACAGCAAGTTGTGACTTTGTGAATATCTTACTGTGTAGGGCCACCTCTACCAGTAAATAGTTATTTCCAGCAAGAATTTCCCAGTCTGCCGGCAGCTGGGGATCAGGAAAAGTCAGGCAAAGAGAAAGATACATCTGAAGAGCAACATGGATCAGGACCCAACCTGCGACCACAAAGTAAGTCTATAGTACAAATTTGTGTGACATTGCAGAGCTTTCTGTGGAGCTTGTTGATTACCAAGTTACTTGTGCCCCATACACATTAAATGCATGAATTGATGGCTTGAGTCAACACACTCCAACACTGAAGAAACATTTTTTTGAGTTTCCTTTTCCTTTAATGTGTTCCTGGAGTGTGGAAAACAGTATTGAAACCTATCCTGCAGTTCACTTTCCAATTTCCCAATGTTGTCAGAACTCCAGTTGTGCTCTGAGGAACATCTGTTTGTTGCACAATACTAGCGTTTACTTCTGTCCATCTGCTAGATACCAAAACAGCTAAAATAAGTATTTAAAGAACTCTCGTGTTACTAATTAAATACATAAATCAACATTACGGTTGTCCCTAAAAAGTAGTACTCAGAATAGCCTGAAAAATCCTGAATAGGATGTTTAATCTACAGGATGCTAAAGAGCGGACTGTGATTTGAAAGACATTTGACATCTTTAGCTCATGGCTAAGATGCTCTGACTAGCTGGATCCGTTTCAGCTCTAGAGGATTGGATCTAGTGAAAATTACCCTAACAGTGCTGGTTTTATGTCTCAATAAAGGAATGGGTTTTGCTTCCCCACATCTTTTTAATGGGAAGCATTTAGGATTGTGCTTATTTCCAGTGAGAGTCGGAATTCTTTTCTTACTCAGAAGTTTAGCCTCCTACAGGCAGATCCACTTCTGGTCAGTGCTGTACATGCTATATTAAGCCTATTTTTCAGATCTGATGGCAGAAATCTAAACAAACTTGGCAAGTGCTGCTGCTTTAGCAGCTGTGCTTCCCAAAGGACTTAAGTGGGTGAACTGTAATGGATACTTAAGAGTGTAGTTTAACACTGTGTGAAGGATTTGTGCCCCTAAAAGAACTTTTATTTACTGTGTGTCTGAATTTTTGTTGATTCCAGCAGATTTGAGCACTGCTGCTAAGTTTATTTTTTTTTTTTTGTCCTAATCCATGCTCTGTACACAGAAAGTTGCCCGGCACAAGTAGATTTTAATCCCTTCCCTGGACTTCTTGCTAGACATTCACACCTGTAACTACAGACCTTACAACTTCTATTCAGTACGTCCTTGTCAGAGATACTTAGCCAGTTAGAAAGATAATGTGCAGGTATATGCCATTTTGAGCTGCTTCAGAATGTCGTGGTAGGCCTTCGCTGCCTGAGAAGTTTGGTGTGTCCCTTGACAGCATCTTCACACTGAATCAACTGTGGCCCACTTACCACAGCTAAATCTGTTTTCTCTCTTAGAGTATTCTAAGTGCCCTTTGTAAATTGGCGTTGTGGTTTGGAAGGTAGTGTAAGACAACTAGAGCAGTCTATAAATTTAACTCTTGCCCTGCAGGAGTATGGCTGGATGTAGGGCTGAAGAGGATTAGAAAAAGCTTCTCCAGTAGCCATTGCTTGTTTGAGTAACAGATACAAGCATGTGTGTGCACACATCATAGAGTCACTGCAGACTGGGTTGGAAGAGTGTGGTGTTCATCATGCTTGTCTGTAAATTTGTAATATAAAGTCTGTTCTTGTTTTTCCTCCTACTGATTCTGTCCATGCAGATGCTACTAGTTGGAGAGATGGTAATAAGGGCAACTCTCCCGGCTCTCCAACTGATCAAGAAGCTAAGGGACTTGGACAAGAAGATGCCACACCAGCAGAACAAAATGATGGCCAGAAAGCAGCAGACAAGAGAGATATGAGGTTACTGCAGGTTCCTCAACCCAAGCTGAATGGTCAGCAACCACCCCCTCTCTCATCTCAGTACAGAGCAATGATGCCACCTTATGTAAGTGATGGTTACATGAAAAGCATTGAAGCAACAAGGACTGATTATTGGCTAGTGGCGTTGTTAGGCCCCTTTCTCTTCCCTCTTAAGAACACTTGGCAGTTCTGCTAGAAGGGTAGGATACCACCCAGCTCCTCAAAGGATGTTGCCAGTCCTGCTGCACTGAGTTTGTACTCAGCAGGAGTTGATGCGCACAGGCAATCACACTGCCTCTGTGACTTGAACCACAGAATGGCAAACACTTGTGGTATTAAGCAAACTGTCTAAAGAGTCTTGCTTTACTTTCATTGTGATTGCTTTTAATTTTTAACAAATGGGTTTTGTTTTTAAACCTTTCTTAGATGTTTAATCAGTATCCTAGAATGGCATATCCTCCTTCCATGCAAGGTCCACCAAGGTTTCCCAATTCTGAGCTTAGCAGGTAAGAAACTCTTGTGTGAGTAAGAACTGTGTCATGGGGGGTGAGAAAAGGATTAAAAAACATCACTCAGAGTATCTCAGTTATGATTACACACTGCATAAGAACTGCCACTGGTTGATCTCACAAGTTCGGCTTCTGTGGAGCAGTGTCATGGAGTGATTTGTGGTTGACAACTCAACTACAGAACTTGAGGGAATTTTGCACACTCTAGGGTTTTTAACTGTAAAGAGCAGAATTCATTTGAAAACACCTTTGAAACTTCACCCAGTACTTTGCTTGTGGAAAGATTCTTCCGTGTTATAATGAAGAGAGTTCATTACTGGTTCTCAATTCTGCTGCACTCCAATTAAAGTAGAACTGAAATGCATTAGAAACTTTAAGTTTCCCTATTCTGTGATTCCTCTGCAATTGAGGATAGCTGTGCCCATGCGCAAAGAAATAGGGAATGCTATGAGTAGGGCACAGTCTTGACAGGTGTTCTGTGGGTGGGATGAGACAGATCTGCTGGGTGAGGAAGAGGACAGCAGGACAAGAGTGACTGGAAGATCATCAGTTAAGAGTAGAGTGAAGTTTGAACCTTTGACAGAAGAAAAGCATGAAAAAATCTAAAGGAATATCTCAAAGGTGGAAAAATTGGTGGTAAGAAGGATGCCAAATCTGTGCAGCGGTGGTGTTCAGAAGCCACAAGACATGTGGCTTTCTATTGTCAGTGGGTGTTTGGCTTGTTTGTGAGGAGTGTAAGCAAGGCTATAGCATCTTTCTTGCCATGAAGAACATTTTGGTGATGTAGAAGTAATTACGTGAACCACAGTAGTCACTGGTGTGGCTAATCACATTTATACTGTATCTGAGATAACAATACTGATTACTTCAAGTAATTATTATACAAACTGATCTTTTATCTAGTAATTTTGTGGATAAATAGTGGCAATGGCCTTTGTTTCTCTTTTAGAGGGCCACGGGGAAGGGGACCGCCTTCATGGTGCTCAGAACCTATTGAGCGCCCATCCATTCTGAGTGCTAGTGAGCTTAAAGAACTTGATAAATTTGATAATCTAGATGCTGAGGCTGATGAAGGCTGGGCAGGTAAGAACATCAGACTAATCCTTTGCTTTGTGCTGTACATTGAATCTTTTTGAAAGAGTAATTGAACATCTGCTTATGCATCAGGTGCTCAGAGTGAAGTGGATTACACCGAGCAGTTGAACTTCAGTGATGATGATGAACAAGGAAGTAGCCAAAAAGAGAAAGAAAGTGGGTGAGTTGCTGTTGCCAGTTGGATGTGAATGCCACTTAACTAGCTTAGCCTCTGGGAAGGTTGAAATGAGTGCAAGTACTTCTTCCAGTAATTTTTAGTAATTAAATGCTGTTACTAAAAATGCGTAGTTGCTTGCAGACTCCAGTTAGCTGGGTGTATAGTAGAAGTTATCTCTATTGTGAAGAACTTTTCCTGCGGCCAAGCTGTGAGGATAGAAGTTAAATCATAAAATACCTGTGTAGAGTTACACCTTCCATTTTTGTTTCTTTGCTCGTAGTGATGAACAAACACAATCAAAAGATTCCCAGAGTCCTGATGGCCAGAAGGAAGCAGAAGAACAGACTAATGCCAAGTCTGCCACCCAGGTTTCCACAGCAGCAACCCAAGGGTCTTACAGCAAAAGCTCTCAGCTCACTCAGGTTTGTGTGTAGTTCTCTTCAGCTCTTCTATCAACAGCCTGGGCAGGAGAGGTCTGACTGGGGTGTCTTTCCAAACTGTCAGGTCAGTTAGGGTGGTGGATATGAGTGAAAATGTCAGCTACTGAAAGCATTATTTAACATCTGATAACCATTGGGTGCTGCTTAGTCAACTTAGCTCCTTCTGCTTGCAGAATAAAAATAGCTTGTCTCTGTTGAGTGTGTTCTGATCCACAGTTGTGAGGGGGTGAGAAACTCTTGTGTCAGTTACTGTGACTCAGCTGACAAGCCTAAATTTTATATTCTTGTCTGTCCATCCATGTAACAGTGAATGAAGCCATTCTGGTGTCCATCGTGGTTTATATCATCAGAGTAAACAGTGCCCAGTTGACCTGCCCATTTTTTATGGGTGTGGGATAGTTTATTTGGTATCTCAGGCAGATTTTATACAAACCATGTAGAATTTATCAGCTCAGCCTTTTCAAATTTATGCTCTATAGTAGAGGAAGACTGACAACCAGCTCAGCTGATGCCTGCCTCAGCCTTGGTTTTTATTTTTCCAGAAAAAGCTACCGTTGGCTTTGTCTAACAATTTTCCATAACTACTTTCTCTTAACACCAGTAATAATGAAGATGGGGGATTTTGAGTTTGTTTTACTTGGATTTTCTCTCTAGAAAGATCACAGGGTTTGATGCTACATAGAATCTGAGGGTAAACACTGTAGTAGCATAAACTCTGAAATATGTAAGTGGGAAATTAATTGCTTAGTTCTCACTGCATGATGTGGAAATGATCTTGCCTTGTTCTACATGCAAATTTGTATTGTATATAAAATAGTTCACTAGGTCTAATATCTTAATGCAGTAGAAAACAAATCTAAAATTTGTCAGCTACACCAGTACTATGAGCTCACTAAACCCCAGTACTCCTTTGATCGAATAGGATCGAGGTCCAGCACAACCTTCTATACATGAACGAGGTGGTCCTCCTCTTCATTCCAAACCTATTCTACCACCGGTAAGAAAATTTAGGATCCTTATTTGCTTGAATTACGTTCTTTAATGCTTGGGGGTGGGAGTGTAGTCTAAGAAGAGAAAAAAACAGTGCTTCACCTAGGGCATAAGCCTTTTTTTTAACAAGTAAAATTCTCACAGTGACTGAAGCCATTAAGAGTAGTACCCAAACATAGCCTCGGTGCTGACTGTAAAGCAGCCCCATCGTGTAAGGAGCATATGAAATGTGTGAGAACTTGAAGAGTCTTCTAGTTATCCAGTCCCATTTGGGAACTAAAGAGGATGGGGCATGGGAACAGTGCAGAAGGGCAGGCTGCTAAGGCAGGCAGGGAGATGAAGTCTCAAATGAAATAGTAGTAGTAGCTTCTTAGCAGTTTTCAGTAGTTCTTATTAAAGTCTGTTCTGGTGTGAGATATCTTGAATTTCTTCGGCTCCTCAAGGAATTTTTGGGTTTGAGATTTGCCCTGACTCTGTGATCTAGAGCAGCTTGTAACCAAATCTAAAAGATATTTGTCACTTTGCCTTGGTGGTGAAGAGTGACATGAGCCCAACTGAATCTTTCCTCTCTTTTTGGAGCTCAGGTTGCATGATTCTGAACTTGAGCAGGAAAGTAGGGGGTTGATTTTTCTTCCAAATCTTAGCTTTTAAAGGTGCCATGCAAATACATGTGTTGACAAATAGTTCACAAAGCGATATTTCAGCCAGCTGGTTTATATACTACATACTTGACTTAACTTGTATTAATATTGCAGCACCCTCCTCCCCCTGATCGCCAGATAGGACCTGGAAGGCAGGGACCCTTTCCCCCTAAGCCAGTTCCAGATGAAGATGAAATCTGGAAACAAAGGAGAAGACAGCAGTCAGAGATATCTGCAGCAGTTGAGCGAGCCCGTAAGCGGCGAGAAGAGGAAGAAAGAAGAATGGAAGAACAACGAAAAGCAGCTTGTGCTGAAAAGCTAAAACGATTAAATGAGAAGTTTGGCTGTGTGTCAAAACCCTCCCGGGAAGACCCTCTGAAAGAAAGGGAGAGAGAGAGGGAAAGGGAAAGAGAAAGGGAAAGGGAAAAAGAGAGGGAGAGGGAAAGGGAGCGAGAAAAAGAGAGGGAGAAGGAAAAGGAAAAAGAGAGGGAGCGGGAGAAGGAAAAGGAAAAAGAAGAAAAAGAAAAACTGGAGAAGGCTAAAGAACAAGAAAAGGAGAAAGAAAAGGAGATGGAAAAAGAAGAAAAGGAAAAAGAGAAAGACAAAGAGGAAGAGAAACCGGCACATGAGATTCCTGAGCCTGTAGAACCTGTGGTAGCAACACCTGTAGTAGAAAAGCAAGAAAATGAAATGAGGAATAACAAGGAAGAAAAAGGTATGTTTGCACACAAGTAGGAGTTGCCTGTCTTAAAGATGAGCCACAGAATAGTTGTAATCTAGGAGTCTGATTTGCCTACCTAATTAAACCTAGTGTATCTAGACCATGTATTTTCCTGACCCATTACAGCTGCTAACTGTCCTTTGAGCTAGACATGTTTGCCCAACTCTTCAAAACATTAAAGGGAAAATTGGGCTCTGTGGTTTAGGCTGGACTTTGAAGCAGAAAGAAGAGCAGGCTATCTTGTCTTGCTGAAGGAGACTCAGCACCTCCTACTGAACAGCAATGTAAACTATTTCAGCTGTTCTATCAGAAAGCCTCGAGAAAGAAACATAAAGTGTAAATTTTTCATAGTTTAACTTGAATGCCATAAGATAAGTGTTAGGCAGTGGTTTTTAAAGTTGTTATCCTTTAAATATATAAAAGTGTCTGTAAAACAAAACTAGTGTTCAGAAAAGAAGCTGATTCAATGTAATATGGTAATGTTGATACAGTACTTTTTATGTAATAGCTACAACCTAAGTGGAAGTGATTGATTATGTCCCTTTTAAACTCAGATACAGTGGGTAGACATATGAATAACAATTTCTGTGTTTCAAGGAGTTGTTTTTAACTTCTTTTGCTTGTGCTGGTTTCGAAAACTAAGACTGAAGTTAGAGAAGGACAGACTTCATTAGAGAACAGCATCCTTTATCTGACATTCTGGTTGGAATTGGCATGAACTTGAAGGCTCCTGTCTATCATGTGTATTGTTTTGGGTTTTCTTTTTCAGAAGACCAACCAGTCTTTACCCGACAAGATAGTGGTCGGAATGAGAAAGAGATTTCACAGGTGACTCATGACAGTGAGCCAGATTCAGGATCTCAGCCTCGTCCTGCTGTTTCCTCAGGCTATTCTAAGCAGTTCCAGAAGTCGCTACCACCAAGATTTCAGAGGCAGCAGGTAGCAAATCAGTTCATTAGAAGAAAATTCATTAATACAATGTCTTCTGCCTCATGCTGAGTGAGAATGTGACTAAGTATTAATAAGTATTCTTGTAATAAGTATTACAAGAACCCTGAGCTTTTTCCGCTTACTGCATTATCTGTAGTAGTGCAGGAATTCCTCAGTATGAAACATTTCTTGTTACTTGCAGAGTATGTACATGAGCAGAAGGCAAGAGAGACTTTTAAAACTGGCTTGTTTTGCACCAGTTGCTAGAAGTAGAGCATTGACCCTTGGTTGCCTGTGGAACCTGGGGTCAGATGATTGTTGTTTTATGCAGCTTGCCCTTGAAGGCTGTGAAACTCACAAATGTAATTTGGACTTGTGGCCTGTGGTCTGAAGACCACCACACTGCATTAATGAGATGGATGAAGTATAGGTTGTCTTGTGTCTCAGCTGAATACTGAGCAAAACTCTTCCTATTGTGAATAGTCCAGTCTAGTTTTCTTTTTTCTCCCAGTTCATTCTGATGCATGATTGCCTTTAACTTTCAGAATACTTACTGTCCTGCAGATAAGTGTAGTTGTTTCCAAGGGTTATTTGAATTCTGCACAAGTAGTCATCTTAACAAGAATTCTGGTAATACTGTTTTCTGCTACACAGGAGCAAATGAAACAGCAGCAGTGGCAGCAACAGCAACAAGGTGTCCTGCCACAGTCTGCTCCCTCTCAGCCTTCTAGTGGCCCTGTCCCGCCTCCCCAGCACAGACCCCTTTACCAGCCCATGCAGCCACATCCTCAGCATTTAGCTTCAATGGGCTTTGATCCACGATGGCTTATGATGCAGTCTTACATGGACCCACGAATGATGTCGGGAAGACCTGCAATGGATATGCCTCCTATTCATCCAGGTAAAATCTGGCAGCAAATTTTTGAGTTGCTTTTGAGATAAAAGCCTTTTCCTTAACCACACCATGTATTTCAAGTGTATGGGTAGAGTTCTTTAGAAAGAAAACTGCATTATTTCATTATACATTTATTTCATTAAGACGAAATACATGTTAGTAGTACTGTGAAAATTATAGTCATGTCAATGTATCTGACTGTGAAGTGAAATCACAGCTTTCTTTTTTGTCACAGGCTTGTTAGTGACAGTTAAGGATGTATTTAAAATGTCAGCAGAAGCTCTAATTTGTTACAGATACTAAAGCTGGTATGAGCTAGATCCAACTGAGGGAAAAACGATATATTTGCCATTTGTGTTTCACTGCAAGCTAGCACTTGACACTACATTGCCTATTTAAAATAGCATGAAAATGTGTTATTCTTATGTTATCTATCAGAACCTCTATCAGAACCTCTGGAGTCTTAAGTTACTGGTTTCTTGGTGCTACAAAGTCCTTAATTTGTGGAGTGGACGCCTAACTTGCAGTTAGGAAAGCTGTTTGGCATAAATAATGCAAGACTGGCATGTAGAGTAACAGATAGCTATCCAGCCAGTGAGGAGGGAATGGATATCCTGAAGGAGTGCAAGGAGTGAACAGAGGAAACTGCAGGTCAAGCAAAGACAATGAGAACTAGAATTTCTTTAAAATGTTATCTGTAAGAGGATCTATAATCCTTAACACGTTACAAAACACTTATGTGTACCCTCTTTTTATCTTTTGCCATTCACATTTCCAAATTTAGTGGCCTTCAGACCTGGTTTGTCCCATTACAGCAGAAACGTAGGCAGCTTTTCCTTGTGTTAGTATATAGCGTACTAATCATGATTGTGATTTAGTCACTGAGGTCATATGGCTGTGATTAGACACAAACCTTGTACTGTGAAAGACGAAGAGGAAGGGAAATAGGAAGAGTGAGAGCAGCATTGTTCAGAACCTCCTGATTGGCTTTGTTAGTCTTGGGATACATTTCTTTGCTGATATTAAACTGCTTTCAGTTTGAAAATTTGAACTTCAATCTGTCCCAGGAATTATGCCTCCCAAACCACTGATGAGGAGAGACCAGATAGAGGGATCTGCAACTAGTTCAGATTCATTTGAACACATTGCTCGCTCAGCCAGAGAGCACAGCGTTCCTTTGTCAGAGCCCCGTATGATGTGGGGATCAGACCCGTACCCCCATGCAGAACCACAGCAATCCAGTTCTCCTCCCAAGGTGTTAGAAGAGCCTGATAATTTGAGGTAAGTCTAAATTTGTACTCCTGTATGTCACTTCTCTGAGCTGTACATACTTGCCCATTTGGCATCAGAACTTCATGTTGCAGACTACAGTTTAAACCAACTGGCTTACAGCTGTGCTTCCCACAAAACTTTAAAAGAAGTTGTTGCTGAGGGCTGTTGTACAAAATAAAAGATGTGTTTGCTTTGTAGTGGGATGTAGAAAGACAATTTACCCCTTGTTTAGGATTCTTAACCTAGTTTGATGAGTGAGCATTGCCATAATATATTTAGTCTTCATTTTTTGTAGAACATCGCTGTAGTGTTGTCCTGTTCGCCCCGTATCAGAGAAATTCTGTTGTATATTAATTTATAAAGTGGCGTGTTAAGTGGTATAAAGTAAGACAATCGCTTTTGACCTCTGCTGTGTGAGGAATTGTCAGGAAGGCTTCCTCTGCTTCTTAAAAGTGCCTCAAATTAATTAATTTCTGTACTGTAGTCTGCATAAAACGTGGGATAAGTTGGAGGCTTCATTTAAAATTGCATGCATAGCCGTTAATAATGCATTCCTAAAGCTAATTGGGGTTTTTGGCACTGAACTCTTAATCGAGATTAGAATAAATTGACTGGTACAGCTAGCAGCTGCTATGAAAATTTATGCTTACTATTTCCTTGAGCTGATACTCATCCTTCAAATAAAAGTCCTTCCTCTTCAAATATAAATATTTACTTAAATACTTTTCTGGTTGTTTTTTTTCCCCCCCTACAATAACAATCTTAATTGCTTGCTGCTTAGGTCTGAACCGCGTTTGGAGCAAGAACGAGTTGCTGTCCCTGCCACTGCTTATCCTGTAGAACACAACCAGTTGGACTCTCACTCAAAGACAGAGTTTTTCAGAGAATCAGGAGAGGTGGATATACAGAAGTTCCCAAGCAGATCTTTGGAAGATGTGCAGCCGCCCCAGAGTGACACACCTAGCACAGCAGTTAATTTTGAAGGAGCAAATGAGAAAGTTACTCGTAACTCTCCAGAAGAATTGATGTCTCTGGGGGATAGTCACTCTTCACTAAAGAGAAGCATTTCCCATGGTTCAAGTCACTCTCTAAAGTCAGAAGACCATAGGAATGAAACATCAATTAATATCTCTAAATTAAATAACAGGTCTGCTGAGACAAAGGAGACAATTGAGAGACTTGAGATTAAGCCCAAAAAAGAGATTTTGATCAGTAATAGAATGTCAGAAGGACCAAAACCTGAAAAAACCTTCAAACCCAAGTCTGAAACAAGATGGGGTCCTAGGCCAGGTTATGGCAGGAGAGACGAAGGTGGTGATAGACCAGTGAGAAGATCGGGTCCTATAAAAAAACCTGTGCTTAGAGATATGAAGGAAGAGCGTGAACAGAGAGAAGAGCGTGAGCAGCGGAAGGACAAAGAAGCAGAAAAGGCAGTCAGTGAAAAGCCTAACAAGTCTGAAAAAAGTGACAAAAAGGAAGCACCTCAAGTGCCACTGTCTCAGGCTGAGCAGGAGACACCCACTTCCGGTAGCGCTCCTCTGGCTAAGAAGATAACTCAGGACGCTGTTTCAACACCAGCAAGCCAGGAGAGCAGTCAGGCAGAGACTGCAGCAAAAGCTCCAGTTCAGCCATCCACACCTCCAGTCCAGCAGCAGCTACCAGCTGCTCAGCCAGCTGCTCCACAGCTTCCTCCAGCAGTACAGCAGCAACCACCTACTCTACCAGCAGCACAGCAGCAGCCACATGTTCAGCAGCCAGCTACTTCTGTGAAGGAAGACAAGCAGGCTGAGAAGGTAGTTAACAAGGAGGTTGTAGAGAAACCACGCTTAGAAACCAGACCAGTTAAAAGAGAGCCTGGCTTACCACCTAGGACATACTGGAAAGAGGCTAGAGATAGAGACTGGTTTCCAGATCAAGGATACAGAGGCAGAGGTCGTGGGGAGTATTATTCTAGAGGTCGTAGCTACAGAGGCTCTTATGGAGGACGTGGTCGAGGCAGTAGAGGCCATAACAGAGAGTACCCACACTACAGAGATCCTAAACCTAGATCAGATCATGTGCCTTCAGGCCCTGTTAGGCAAAGAGAAGAGAGTGAAACTCGTAGTGAGAGTTCTGACTTTGAAGTAATCCCAAAACGACGGCGACAGCATGGTTCAGAGACAGATTCTGACAGTGAAGTTCACGAAAGCGCAAGTGACACCCTGCTTTCAGACAAAGACAGTCTAATCAAAGGCAAGCACCCAAAAAGAGAAGAGAGACCCGATGGCAAGAAGCCTCCAAAGCCCCTGTCATTCAAACCTGAAAACAGTATCAGAGTAGACAACAGATCCCTAGAAAAACCTTATATGAGAGATGATGAGAACAAACCCAAACCAGGATTTCTTCCTAAAGGAGAGCCTTCTAGACGAGGCAGAGGAGGAATGTACAGACGTGGTGGCAGGGACGCTGGTGGGCGTCCTCCACGTCCAACTACAATAAGGAGACCAGCCTACAGAGACAATCAGTGGAACCCTCGGCAAACAGAGATCATTAAAACAGAAGACGGGGAGCCTCCAAGAAGAAATGAACATTATGGTCCTATACCAGTTGATAAAAGACCTCCAAAATTTGAGAGAAAGTTTGATCCAAATAGGGAGAGGCCACGAAGACAAAGGCCTGCTCGACCTCCCAGGCAGGACAAGCCACCACGCTTTAGGCGCCTAAAAGAAAGAGAGGCTGCATCAAAGATAAATGAGGCAGTAACCAACTCAACAAGTGCCACAGTTAGCAGTGCAGTTAGTGAGCCCTCCAACACTGCTGTGGATGTGTCAGGAAGTAAGACACCAGACTTGTCCAACCAGAATTCTTCAGACCAGGCAAATGAAGAGTGGGAAACAGCCTCAGAAAGCAGTGACTTCAATGAGAGGCGAGAAAGGGATGAGAAGAAAGCAGCAGATGTAGCAGCACAAGTAGCTGCAAAGGCAGGAGAAAATACTGGAGCCCCAAAAAGGGAAATAGCCAAGAGAAGCTTTTCTAGTCAGCGACCTGGAATAGACCGACAAAACCGACGTGGCAACAATGGGCCTGCTAAACCAGGGAGGAACTTCTCAGGACCTAGAAGTGAAAGGCGAAGTGGTCCTCCACCCAGAAGTGGAAAAAGAGGGTGAGTGCCATATTCTGTTGGGAAGCACACGTGTACGTAATCCTGTGTTGTCCTCTTCTGGTTCAAAATCATTATTAGTTATTGTAGATGAAGTTGAGAAGGGCTCACCATTGAGATGTAAGTTTTGTTTGTCTATATCCAAAAAGTATGGTTTTTTGATAATTATCTCATGTTTCTATTTCCCCTTTCTTCTGTAGCCATAAGTGTGGAGGAGTCTGTTTAGTTGACAGCAGGACATTTCTTCACTGGATGCCTACATTGTGCTCTAGGGCTCCTGCACTTGTAGGATTTTGCAGGGATTGTAAAATCTGTGTTCTAGCCTCTGAGTTAAAACTATTAAGAGTTTGGCTAATCACTTAAAGGTGATGTTAAAGCAAATCTGATTTGTATGGCTTCAGATAACTTGAGGCAAGTGAGCCTGTGGAGCAAAGTATATCCTACCTTGTTTATGTTTTCTTATACTCAATACTGAAGGCTTCTGGTTTGATTTTATTTTTTTGACTTCACTGGAGTTCTGAACTGCATACTTGTAGAATTTTAGCATCTCTAACCACATAGATGAAGCCAATGTTGACCTTAAAATTGTGGGGATTTTTATTATAATTCCTTTGGGCAACAGAACATTTGATATGTCACTGAAACAGCTCATGCAATTAAGCTGCTGCTTATTGGGGAATTGAAAGTCTAGAGCCTCCTAAGAGGCATAGTGTAGTAGACACTTGTAGCCCTAGAATGCAATCTGTATGACACTGTTAGCTCTTGCCTGAGTGTTCTCTGTAGCTAATCATTAATTTTCTCACTTTTTTTCCCCTATGTAGACCATTTGAAGAGCAGACAGCAACTGTCCCTAGCATAGATCCTGCCAACAGCAACTCTTTACATCAGGAAGATGGAGCTGCTACTGTTGCGGGACAAAAGAGTGCCAAGGATGCAAGTGGCAAAAAGAGAGAAGAACCAAAGGCTGGTCCGAAGAAGCCTAAGGAAAAAGTGGATGCCTTGTCTCAGTTTGATCTTAATAATTACGCAAGTAAGTACTGATATGTATGTTTTCCTGTATATAGAGTTAGGTGTTTGAAAACTTACAGAAGAGGAAAGGTGATGTTGTGGTTTTTCTTTTAAACAACAGAATAATTGTGTACACGAGTATTGCTGCCTTTGTCATATCCAATTACCAATCTGTGTGCCTCTGAAAGGTGGCAAATCTCATTGGGTGTATTGATGTATAGCTAAGAACAATCTTGTTCTAGACCCTAATATTAACTGTCATTCAGACCATTTTTCACCACACTCTAATTGTTTGCTTAACCTTCATAAGCAGAGGCATATCACTGATAAACTTAACAGCTGATATTGAGGAAGGCTGTTTGTTACTCATTATCTTACTTCCTGGAGAGCCTGGTACAGGAACCTCCAGGTTTTCAGTTCCTAAAGATTAACTCATTGTCTTCAAACTCAACCTCAAAAGCATTTGGCAAGCAGAAGCTTGGCCTTTAATCAGGGCCGCCATTTGTATTGGTGGGGAAACTCCACTCTAAAGCCAGTTTTGGCTTGGTGCATTACATCCGAAGCTGTTAAAACAGCAGCATCTATACCTTTCCTTTTTCTATAGGTGTTGTGATCATTGATGATCACCCTGAAGTGACAGTAGTTGAAGACTCCCAATCTAACTTGAATGATGATGGTTTCACAGAAGTGGTGTCCAAGAAGCAACAAAAACGCCTGCAAGATGAGGAGCGCAGAAAGAAGGAAGAACAAACTGTGCAGGTACAAGACCATCATTTATAATGTAAATTAGTTCCTTGTAGTACAGAGAATGTTGGGAAGTGTGCATAATTTTATTACCCTTACAATAAGTCATATAATAACCTTATAAATATAATATGGTCATACTAATATTAAGTCATACTAATTTTGAGCAACCTAATATTATAAGTTAAATTTTTCCTTGGTCATCACACCTGATTTGGCATTGTCAGGCAGATAGAAGTGGGAAACTGGGGACACAGTTTTTCATACTGTGATAAAGATTAATATTGCTTTTATGTAAGCCAATTCCAAGAGGAAAGCAACTAAAAAATAAATCATTGTTCTTCTAGGTAAATACCGCTAACTAAAACCTCTTTAAGACTGTGACTTAATCAGTTAGATTTTTGCTGCTATACAGTGTACAGTTGGGTGTCCACACAGAATTACCAGCTGTAAGAATGAATTTCTCTTTATAGGTTTGGACCAAAAAAGGATCAAACGAAAAAGGCAGAGGTCAGAATTCCAAGCTCCCACCCAGATTTGCCAAAAAACAACAGCAGCAACAGGCAGCAGCTGTAGCTGCACAGCAAGCACAAGCTCAGACACAGCCTCCATGTACACCACAGACTCCCGGTCAGCCACAGCCTTCTGTTCAGCCACAAAACCAGGCTGCAGCAGGGACAGCCAGTGCAGAATACAGTGTGTCAGGCAAAGTTCTGCAAAACACCCAGGCTCACAATGGTCTAGCAGTGGAATTATGGGATAACAAGGTTCCTTCTACAGCAGTTCTAAATGACATCTCCAAAAAACGTAAGTGAGATTTTTGTGGTGTCGTATTACTCAGTGTTTTACATTGCTCTCACACTCTTCATTTACTGTGAATGAGCAGCTGTCACTCCCCTCAGGAGTCTGATTAGTTGGGCTTGGTCATGCTGACTGGCCTGCTTGAAGGAGCAGAAGTGTAGGTAACTGCTGGATAGGTTGACATTTTTCTTAACCAAAGCTTATTTAATCAAGATGTTTCTAAATTCATTCTCAGGCAATTGTTAACTGTAATTGAATATATTTAGCAATGTTTGGGTTTTTTTCCTTTCTTTTCTTAATTGCCAGTGGGACCCATTAGCCCACCTCAGCCACCTTCAGTCAGTGCTTGGAACAAACCCTTGACATCTTTTGGTTCAGCTACATCTCCAGAGGTAAGAATGGAGGGAAGAAGTGTAGCTGTATGTGAATCCTAGCCAATTTATAACTCATTGTGATCGAATGTAGATCACCTATTTGAAGTAAAAATGTTGCTGAGTTTGCTTGTGAGCACTTGTGTACAGTTCAGTAATGTAGACAGAAACTGAATGTCCCTTAAGTCAGAGATGCAAAAAGTAGATGCTTTCTAGCGGTTTACTTATCCCTTGGAATTTGCATAGCCCTAAATATTATGTTTAAAAGTCCAGTGGTTTTATTTTTCTTGGACTTTTTTAGTCTTGACTTCATGGTTTCCAACTGTAAAAATGTGACCAAACAAGAAAATGACTTAACTGCATAAGGAGATTTAGAAATCATTTTTAATGTCATAAAACCCTTTTAGGTTAGAAAAGACCTTTTAAGATCATCAAGTCCAACTGTTAACTAACTACTGCCAGATCACCACTAAGTCCTGTCTCTTGGCACTGCATCAATCTGCCTTCCAAATATATCCAGGGATGGTGACTCCACCACCCCCCTGGGTTGACAGGTTCACTGTCTTCGCTTTTGGTGACATTCTACCTGACTTACAGTCTAAACCTTCTCTGGTGTAACTTGCAAACCTTTCTTCCCATCCTGTTGCTTTTTACTTGGGAGAAGAGGCCGAACCCCACTTCACTGCAGTCTCCTTTGCAGGGAGTTGTAAAGAGCAATAAGGTCTCCCTAGAGCCACTAAGCTAAACACTCCTAGTTTCCTCAGCTGTTGCCCATGGAACTTGTGCTCCAGACCCTTCACCAGCTTCATTGCCCTTCTCTGGACCTACTCCAGCACTTCACTGGCCTTGTAGTGAGGGGCCCAAAACTGAATGCAGGATATGAGGTGCAGCCTCACTCGTTCTGATTACAGAGGCCTCATCCCTGTCATGGTCCTGCTGGATGCAATTGTACAGTTGGTCTCAGTCCATGAATCCATCCTGTTCAGATACCTCTATAGAGCCTCTCTTCAAGCAGATCGGTGCACCCACCCAGCTTGATACGATCTGCAAACTTAGTGAGTGAGGGTGCATTTGATTGCCCCTCATCCAGAATGTCTGGTACATGCCACATGACAGCATTCAAGATTATTCGCTCCATAGCCTTCCCTGGCAGCAAGGTCAGACTGACAAACCTTTCTTGGTGTTCCTCTTAAATTAAACATGGGTAGTTGAATAAACATGGGTAGTTGAATTGTTGTGAGAGCCTGAATCTGGACATTTTGGTAGTGTTCTTGTCCCTTTGTCCTTCTGGCCCTTCTCTAACAGTTCATAATCTTGATCCTGCTTTATGTGGTTTTTGTTCACTGCTTTTTTTTACTCTTGAGCTTGCATAAACAGTAGAAACTGAGGAGGAGGAAGTATACATTCTTACCATTTATTCTTGCAGATCAGTTGCAGTCAGATGATGCTTTTGCTGGCAGAAGGCAAATGTACTGTTTTAGTTATTTTCAGTTGAGTGTATTTTGTGCTGATTCTGACCCAGTAGTATTTTACTGAACTCAAAGTTTTCAGAAACATATTGCATGTTTTCACGTTTTCACTAGGGGGCAAAGCCTGGGCAAGAAGGTGGAGTTGATCTTGGTATAGAAACAATCCAGTTTGGAGCCCCAGCTTCCAGTGGCAGTGACAATGAAGTTGGTCCTGTGCTTTCTGAGAAGTCAACTGACAAGCTGCCAGAACCAAAAGAGCAAAGACAGAAACAACCTCGGGCTGGACCCATCAAAGCACAGAAGGTAAAAGGTCACATCTTCAATCTTTTAAAGAAGCTCATCTGAAAAAGAGTTAGAAATAGTGGAATGGACTGGTCATTCAGTGAGGACTAGACATATAAAAATTCCTCTTTTTATATTTTCTAACACAATCTTGAACAGAAGATGGGGAATTCAGTTCAAGAAGCAAGCACCTCGTGTAGGAGAGTAATGCATTAAGTTGCAGAAGTGTTTTGAAGAAAGGAATGTTAGAGTCATTGATGTGAAGTCTCAAATTGAAATACATGGATGTCTGGAAAATTAAATTGTTTTGCAACTGACCTAGGAAGACTAGATGGATAATCAAATTTAAGCTCAGTTTTCAAATGTGTTGCATTGCCTGCCCTTTGGAGATTGTGGGGCTTCATTTGATCATAATCTTTTTTTATCTCTGCTGTAACCATCTGTAAAGAATAATACTTTCTCCTCCTATCATTTAGATTACACTTCATGATTTTTCATGTTGATGATTATTTCTACCTCAGACACATACTTCACTGTGCATTGTTAGCACTCAGCATGAGCTCTTACTCCCAGAGGGAGATGGTTAGAGTAGATGAACTTGGCTGGTGACTGACAGGACTAGCTGTTTCAGTGACTTTTGATGCCTTTTGTCACTGATTCATTTGTGATTAAAGCCCTGTTGTCTTTCTAGAAGATTGGGTAGGTTTTTTCTGTTAGTGGTTCAGGTGTGGGGGGTTTTCTGTTTTTATTTTTTAGAAAGTTGAAATCTGAAAGTACAGTCATAACTAGAACAACTTGAACTTTTGATTCCTTGAGGGCACTCAGTGGGTCTACTGTGGTTCAGGGGGTTTATTTCAAATTTAAAATCCTATACAGCAGAGAAATCTGCAGTAGTTAATCCTGCTGATGAATTGTAGCACATACAATTATGTGCTACAAATTAATAAAAAAATTAAAAATGTAATTATACAAAACCTTTATTTTGCATAAACTCTACACTCCTAAAACTGCTCCTGTGAAATGACCTAAAGACACTAAATTCCAGAGTTAATATTCACGTTGTGTAGAAAGGAGTTTTTATTTTCTGCTTGGATAAAGCAATCAAGACTCCTTGCAGATTTTGTTGAAAGGCAAATGTGTGACTAAATGGTAAATTCATTGGAGATTAATGCTCCTCTGAATAAAAAGGATGTAATCCTTTAACTGCCTTGATGACAAAAAATCCCAACAAACAGTTCTTACATATCCACCACCCCTGTGGTGGTACTGTTTGCTGTAGAGACCAAGTACAAACTTATATGAATTGACCTCCAATCCCGAACATATCAGAAATACACTTAAAACAAAGCAATTTACCTTTCCAAATGTGACCTTAAATTGTCTGGAGGAATTTCTGTCTCTTATAGAGCTTCACTGGCCTTGTAGTGACTGATTGCTGCATTGCGGAGCTCAGGCATCTGCTTCTACTGTTCTCTTCCTCTCCTCCAGATGCCTGTCTTTGCTGACCTTCTCAGGGTGCCAGATACCTTTGGGGAAAACTCCACCCTTCCCAAAGCCCAAAAGGCATTGTATTGTAAAGAGTCTTAATCTGTTCCTGCAACAGCTGGTTTCAATTTCTAGAGACAATACTAGCAGCTTCTGTCATCCCACTGTTAAAGCTTTGAGGGATAGGATTTTAAGAACTGCCTTTAAGGGGGATATGTATGCCTCTCTATAGCAAAACACCATAAGTAGCTTCAGCCAGAAAGAATACAGCTGTTTAAGCAATGGAGTGTTCAGGTTCCCCAAGGCCCTTATGCTTTAATTGTTCTGCACCGAAAGGAGATACTGAGTTGTAGAAGTTATTCCAGCCACAGCATGGTGTCTCCTGTATAACAGTTGCATGTAGGTGTTTTGTTTTTTATGGCTATCCCCTTAGTATTCATTTTGTAACTGGGGAGGGACCTGTGGCCAACAACCATAGAGATATTAAAATGAAAGTGCACTCTCTGTTCTAGTTTCCCTTGCTCTGTAAAATTCTAATTTAATTTTTACTTTAAGTTTTTCATTTTTTCTGGAAAATTAAGAGTTTGTATGTATACAAAGCCTAGATTTTTGTGCTTTGCTTGTGAAGAGAGAGTCAGGCTGCCTGTCTTGTAGAATCATAGAATGACTTAGATGGGAAGGGACCTTAAAGATCATGTAGTTCCAATCTTGCTGCTTGCTGCTATGAACAGGGACACACACCTCCTCTCACTGGGTGCTTACACTGAGCCCCATCCAACCTGGCCTCCTTCTGTAGATTTTAATTAGATCTTATTTTAGTTGAATGCTACAACTTCTCATAAAATATGATTGCTTGAAAACAAATGTTTAGATTCCTAATGTTTAAAATTAATGCATATAAAGTACCTATTGCTAATTTAAATTATTTATCTGTTTAGAAAATGCACAACCTTCAGGAAAGCTTTATTAACTTCAGACAATATTATTTTAAGTGTGTTAAAATATTCTTGTGGGATAGGACAGGGGGGAAGACGTAACTGACAAGTTAACACTAACTTAGCTTCCAGACTTGAGCCCAGTAGAAAACAAAGAATATAAACCTGGTCCTATTGGGAAAGAACGTTCTTTAAAGAACAGGAAGGTGAAGGATGCCCAACAGGGAGAGCCTGAGGGACAAGAGAAGCCATCTCCCACCTCTGTCAGAAGTCCAGAACCTGTCACTACAAAGGAAACCAAAGCAGCAAGTGAACTGAGCACAGAAATAGGAACCATGATATCTGTGTCTGCTCCAGAGTTTGGAACAAACACAAAGGTAAGAAATGACAAATGTCTGAGCTCTGTGTAATTACGCTGATGTGTCTGACACTGTTGCCTGCTGGTGGTAGTTACCTGGACAGCAGAGCCCACTGAATAGCAGATGTGAAATGTATATGCACTGCTTGAATGAATCAGTTCTGAAGCAGTCCAGAGACATTCTGCTTGTCCTACCCCTGTGCAGAGATTGGCTTGGAAGGTTCTAAACATTTTTTGCTGTCTTATGAATGTGAAAACTGTCCTGAGCCTCACTGTGGTGTGATGCTGGAGCCTAGTAGAGGCAGTTTCTGTAAATTTGCGTCTGTGTGATGGGTATGCTAAATGGGTGATTGACTTTGAGCAGAGAACTGAAGTATCCTGTGCTATCACTGTTTGAGTGTGTGGAAGCTGGGAATTAAGTGCTTCCCTGTGAAAAGAAATCGCTGAGCTAAGAATATGCTTAAACGTTGGGTAAAGCTTGGTCAGTTTATGCAAAGGGTCTATATGGCAGCTCCTGTTGGCTTGGTATTGCTAAGATATCCCTCGCAGAACTTTGGGATGTTGAGGACATCTCATAGTTGTCTGCATGGAAGGCCCCTGACTTCTGCATAATTGCTCAACAGTGAGATAGTGTCAGGATTTATTGCTCTACAGCTCTGCTCTTAGCTGTGGTGCATTGGTAGCACTGAATGAAAAACATTCATAGGTGCTCATTTTTTGACCGAGGGAACTGTGTGGGGACTACCCTCACTTGTAGTAGTGTCGTGTCTTGAATAGGAGCTGTTGCTGTCGTCTAACATAAAGAGCTTATGCAGTTTGAGTAGCTGCTGGTCAGTCAATAATAACACGTGCTTCAGTAAAAGAAAAAGGCTGCTTGTGGATTTGTTTTGTGAATTTAGACTCAAGTTTGTTGCGTGCTCTCTCAATCTTCCTTTTCCTCGTCTTAAGTAGAAATTGTCTGATGCTGTGTAGGAAAACTGACCCTCTGCAGCAGTTACATGAATAGGTGAAGAATGTGAAATCATTCACAACTTAGCTTTGTCACCTGCAGTCAATTTTGGTAGTTCTTTGCCAAGGTGTCATGCAAGCAGGGGATGCTCTTAATGAAGTGGTGAGATACTTGCGTCTGGCTTGGTAGCTGCACACTTGAGCTTTGAGTGGAGTGGCAGATACACAAGAAAATTCTGGGCAGGGATGTTGTCATTTTTCCTGGCAGTTCCTACCTTGTGCATAGATGCCAGTAGTTTATGTTGATACCGGAAGCAGACCAAGTACCCTTCTTGTACGCAGAATCAGCAGTGTAGAGCTGTAAACACCAGCTTGCTCAAGTAGCTGGTAAGAAGGTTGTGTGTCATGGGCATTTGTCACTGTCTTTCAAACTACAGTTACCAGAGCTTAATATAGTGGAGATGCTGCTTCTAAGCCACATGCAGAATAGGAAATGCATTTTTGTTGACATCAGGCTAACTTGATATAGAGTAGCTCTAGTAAAGTAAGGATAGTTTTGTCTCTACAGTTTTGTATTTCAAGTATGAGGTCCTCAAAAGGGAAGTCTGGAGTTTGTGCCTTTCTGGCCTTAGTTAAACATGGGCTGCCAAGCTTCTTCAAAGTAACAAAGTACTAAAGTGCCAAGCTTCTGTAGAGAAAACCAGAGTGAAAGGAGATTTTGTGTTGCATGTTAAAATTCACAATATTTTTTCTATCAACTGGTTGCTAATGGACACATGTAGTAATAGGCCTAAATGTTCCTGCTCAGGAGTTCCAGGTTTGAGTTTGAATTTCCTCTATCAGGAGTAGTTCAGTAAGAAACATCAGTAAGGGTTTGGCTTAATTCCTAGGAAAGAAGTGACTGTATTGTATATTTAATGCTATGGAAGTTGAACCAACAACGTGAAGATTCGTTGGATAAGTTTCATTGAGATTTTTCAGAAATAAGCCAGTCCCACTTTTCAAATGCTCTGGCCATGGAGTGAGTACCTCTGCTGATTTGTATTGCAATTACTTACTAAATGAAAAAATACTCTTGGAAAGAGTGGTTTTATTGTCACCATTGCTCATTAATGAAGGAAGAAGTGATGACACATTTAATATTTTGTTTCAGTGTCAGATGTTGAAATTTTAGCAAACCTAAACAATTTCTTGTTTGACACTTTTTAACATCTTTCTCAAAGGCTACTACTCAGCTTCCAGGAAGGTACAATTTCTTTAGTGTATTGGGTGATTCAAATGGCTGTAAAAGTCAAGCCTGTTGTCCTCCTGCAGAACCAGAAGCTTTGTAGGAGTTAACTATCCATCCAAAATAAACATCTTCATTAAATGCACATTGTCTAAGTGTACTAGAAAGTTTTACCTTCAACTGTGTAAATATAAATCAAATCACACCAGTGAAACATGTAGAGCTTAAGCACAATGCTCTGAGACAGTTGTTTGTTTTGAATGTTGCAATATCTCGGGGTAAAGGCAGTCTGGTGTGTAAGCCTCTGAATCGAGTGACCTCTTGCCTTTCCCTGTACTACCATCTCTCAAGTTTAGAAGCTTTGAAGTCCTCCTGTGGATACCACAACTAAATGTTTGCACAAATAGTTTATAGTGTCTCTTAAAGATGTTGTCTGGAAGGACAAAGGCTGTACTTGAGAATTAAATTTTATTTGACAAAGCTGTCTGAGTGACTTATGTAACTAAGGAACAAGTAAAACAGCTGATTAATCCGTCTTAGTACTCTGGTCCTTTATAGCAACATCAGCTCCGTGATCTGCCTTTTCCTTTTGCTTACTTCAGGTTTTGATCTCTTCTTTTTGAGGAAAGCAGGTAGTTATTCTTTAGGTTGAAATTACTTTGTAGATAAACCTAAAAAAACATCTACAGCTTTTTCACTTTTGCTATTACTACTGTTATTGGTTGGTGATAAGTAATCATTTGGTTTCTTCAGTATAATATTTGTACAGGAAAATCAATCGAATTACAAAGCCTTATGGTGATAAGCCAGGTGTAACAGATTCCTATGCTTAAATGTACCAGTCAGTGATGGTTGTTAGCCCTACAGCTCTTGCCCCTAAAGCAAGGTGGCTATCTAAAAAGTCAGCATGGATAAGGGTGGTTCAGCATTGCATATGTATGTCTGTGGCACTAGAGTTGATACAGTGATTCATTTTTAATTCTAGTGAAAAAACTTTTATGTTCGTACCTGTCCAAAGTGGAAATTATCAGAAGTGTTGATCTGATTTGTAAGGAATTTTTAGTGCTGAGATCCTGGTAAATTTGCATTCAGACCTGGATTTAATCTTTATGAATCTACATTTTAAACTTACTCTTGTGCATAAAAGCATCTTAAAAAGCCAAGAAGCCAGTTAATAACTTGATTAGAAGGACCTAGTGATTGAAGCAGCCTTGTTCTGCTCAAGTTAAGGTGCCTATTAGAATCAAATCCAAACTGCAAGTGGCACATTTGTTAGTTTGAATCTTGGAAAATGTCATTCATGTGGTAATTCACCAGTAACAAGTAAAGGAAATCAAATGGAGAAAACAGTCTCATCTTTCTAATGAAGATTCTTTTGTTATTTGCCAGGTAGTATCTTGATTGCTCTTTCAGGAGATGTTGCTATAGGCTTGAGGAGTAAAATTGAGTGTGGGCTTGTTTAGTAGTGTATCATACCAGTTTGATGCAGTTAAATCAACGTTTTATGGTTTGTGCCTTCAAAATGACTGCATGTTGTATAGTCCAGGCACTCATCAACAATCCTGCTAAGATGTCCCTCAGTTCTTCTTGGTTGTTTCATAAAAGTATTCTATTGAAAGAATTTAGCCTTTTCAGACACGTAGAACACTAGAGTTTGCAGTGCTTGCAAGAGAAATGGATCTTGACTAATTCAGGATCACACCACTTATTCAAGTCTGTGGGTCTGGTTCTGATAACACCTGTTTGTCCACTCAGTAGATACCAAATAATAAGAATTAAAAGAGGGTGCACCAGTGTCTTCTGCATCAATGACTTTTTCAGCACATTCTCTGGAGAGCTGGCAGTGTTTGCAGAGACACTTCCGTCTAACAGCTGACACCTACAGCTGCTGTAGTCACTGGCTTACAGTTACCTTCATGAAAGTGAGCCTTGTTCATTGAGCACATCAGTCCGCTGGGACATAAAAGCTTCAAGGAAAACCTCTGGTATACTGGAAACTTCAGTCCTTTTCTTCCTTGAAACTGCTGCCCAGTGCAGAAATCAGGATGTAACTTCATCATGCAGAGAAACTGAGCCTTGTGATTTTCTGACATGAGACTTAAAGGACAGAATGTTATTCTGCGATTTGCAATCATCCCTGTGCATTCTTTTTAATCTGGAGGAAGACCTTGGTTGTTGCAGATCTACCCAAGAAACCTCTATTATGTAAAGCTACAGAGAACTTCCGTCTAATCTGTTTTACTCTTTAAGTAGAAGTGCCTATAGGCAGCTACAGCCGCTTGGAATACAAATGTTAATTGCTCTCATCTCCTCAGTTCAATATGTGTAGTGCCCAGCCAGTACGTCACTGTATGTTCTTGCTTTACAGGCTGTATTTTGACTTGTCTCCAGATGTTTGTTTTGAGGTCATGAGGCAAACTGTTATCTCCCAAGAGTTGTTCTGACCTCAGTAGAAATTCAGCAATAAGAATTGCTGGATGTCACTCCTAGGGGAAAAAAACCCTAGTGTGTAATTCCAGTCTTCTGTTGCTTGGTGAACTTTTCCTGTAGAAAGGCTGACATCTGTCCAAGAAATATAAATCTAATTTAGGTAAGGGAGATATTTTAATGGAATTATTTTTCTTCACAGGAGTCTGTAACAGACTACACTACACCTTCTTCTCATCCTAACACAGTGGCTACTAGCACTACAAAAATGGAGGAGACTTTGGTGACGAACGTAAGTCAATTGCAGTGATCATCTTGACTTTGAAGACAAGAAAATATTTTCGCTCTTCTTTAAAGCACAAAATAGTTCCCTCAGTCAGCAAGTCCATAGGGTTTCTTTCATGTTAACTAGCTGTGCGTTATCCAATAATCTTACTCTGAAGGGCATTCGGTTTGATTAGTAACTGTTCTGGAACTCTTCAGGTATTTTCTTGTCTTTTAAACAAACACAATGCTCTGAAGAGCACAGAGTGGAGATATTTCTAAAGACAAATCTAAAAAAGCCAAAGATAGGCATAATGAGAGCACATGCTCTCAGCAGCATTTGATGCTTGAACCCAGTACCTGTAGCAATGCTCTGTAGGTGAGTTTGAAAAAGGCTTTTACAAAGAAAGCAGTTTTGGACTGTGGCCTGAAATCACAGCAATTCCATCTAAAGGGAGCAGCTCAGTGGTTTCTGAAAGCAGACAGCAGGCTTTCTTTCAGCTGTTCTGTTGCTGTGGAAATGAAGTGTTTGCAGTCCTTATAAGCCTAGTGATCCTAACTGTGTGAGTGTGTTGTAGTGTTTGAGAGGACCAGTGACTTGCAGCAAAACCAAGTTTGCCTTGAGTGTGCTGGGATGTCAAGGATCTTTGGATCCTGTGGTTTTGTTGTTGTTGTTGTCTGAGTAGCAGAAATGGAATTAGCTCAGAACTGAGTCACTTAACTTGTTAATGGAGGGAAGAAATAATCAGCTTCAGGTAGGATCTCAAGTTTTTATGAAGGTATCTTGTGAATTCCATCTAAAAAATGCTTTTCAGCTTACTGCAGCATCCTTGAAAGCAGTTTTGAAGCAGTAGTGGTTGAACCTCTAATGGTGCTGCTGTGGTTTGTGCCTTTTGGTAGTTATTGTCAAAGCCTGAATTCTTGGGCATTTGTGGCGCTGGTTTGTGCTCCCCTGTGGCCTGTTGGAGAGGCATTTCCAGCTGGGGCTCCTGGCCACAAAGTATCTGTGCTATCACCTGTATCCAAGCTTTGGTTTCTTGTCTTTTGGATTAGCCTTGTCTCATCCAGCAGTAGTCCATTAGCTGTGCTCTGAATAGAGAACAAAGTCGTTGAAGTAATAGACTGGGCACTGCAGTATTTTTGATAGATTCCATGTAAAACCTCTAGGAACACCATTAGTGTTTTCTTGGGCAAAGATAGCAGTAGTGTTATGACAGGTTTATTTCCTGAAGTTGACTATCTTTCTTCTTTTGGAAGCATAGATAACTGAATTCAGTTATTGTATGGCAAATCTGTTTTGGTTTGATTTGTGGTTTTGTGATTCTGGAGGTTTATAGCTTCCTTTTTTCAGAAACTACTCCTCAGAGCCCGAGATCATGAAGCCCCTCATTACAGCAGTGATACATTAGGGGTCAGGCTTGGCTTGGGAAGAATTTTTGCATATCAGTGAAGTGAAATGGTGGTTTAAATCCCAAAGAAAAATTGTATTTGTTTATGCAGAAGACATGGATGCTTTACAACCTTAGTCTTCAGCCTCTTAGAGAGATGAAAAGCATCTCAGCACCTGCTGAATGGCCTTTCCCCACCTATCAAATTTTCACCTTGTTTTATCAAAGTCTCCCTTCCAAATGCTCAAGCCTTGAAAAAACTGTAGCTCACTTAATATAAAGCTTGAGCTTTGCTTTTCTGGGGCTTTTGTAGTAGACTTAGTTAGAATGTGATGTGTGTTGCCTGCCTTTCAGGTGCCCCTGCCCCACACCCTTCCCCTCCCTAGGAGGGAGACTCTACAACAGAGCTCCAGCCTAACTCCAGTTTCTCCCGCTACCGTCGACCTCACCCTCAAGGTATGTACCACATCCCTCTAAGGGTCATTTTCTTGCATGCAGGGGAAAAAAGTTAACGGAGAACTCGCTGGTGAACCTTTTTGTTTCCTCTGCTGAACTGCTTTTGCATATAAACAGATGGCTGAGACACAAGACTTTTATCAAAGGATGCATTGAAATTATAAACCTCTAACCCCGTTTTGCATTAACACTTGGCATCTCAACCAAACTTGGCTCCCACTGCCCTGAGAAAAAGATCCGAGTAGTTTAGCATTGTACCATAGTGTTCAGGACAAACCATCAGGATCTCACTGAAGTTTTTTTGGTAGTTTAACTTGAAGTAAGTTTCCTGGTTTGGTAGTCAAGGCTGAAAGGAGTTGCTTGGTCAGCTGAGCTTGATTTCTTCATAGCTGCAAGGTTTTTGTACAGTGACAGATAATGTGGTTTTGAGGTGGATGGCTAAAGTCCTAATTAATGAAATGTAGGTGGTGTGTTGATGACTGTGAGTGCAGTTTGATCAGCTAGTCAGAACATGCTTTCTTGTCTTACGAATGTTGTTTTCTGCTCTCCAGTATAGAGCAAGTGTGTAGAATATCTTGAGTGGCATTTTCTGTTGGATTTTGGACTGTGTGAACTGTGTAACTCACTAACACTGAATTGAGCTCTAGCTTTACTACTGCATCTTAAGAAGATTTGAGTCTGGTATTTTTGGTGTCCTAGATCATGGCTGCAGGCGACTGAACTGGTAGAAATACCACTGCTGCTTGTGGTATTAAGGAGTGATGTTTGAACTTGGCTTCTATACATATTTAAAAGATTATATGAAAGCAGGGATTGGATGTAGAACTAACACTTAGGGAAAACTTGCCTGTCAGTCTCAGGGAGACTCATGTCTCACTGGCATGGTTTGACAGCTGCTTGCTCATATTCTCTACAGATGGCAGTTATTAATGATCTCTTATTGAATCTCTGAATTTCTTTCATTAACACTTTATTTCCTGTTGGGGGGAAAAAGTAACACCACTTCAGAACAGTAGACTTCCAAAACGGGGAGAAGGACAAGTAATTTAGCAAAAGTCTCATTTTCTGTTGCATTCTTTCATAAAACGTTGCCATAATCTGACTTTCTGGCGCCTGAAAGCATTTGTCTAAGATACCAGTGTCTTAAGTGTTTAGCAGCTAGAGTTCTCATTCACATGTAGGAACACTACTGTTGCTTGATGATGTGAAGAATGTGACACTTCTCATTTGCAAAGCAAACTGCGCTGTTTGTGTCATTCATCCTGCAGTTCTTTGTTCTGTTGGTGGTGATTTGGTTGCTTTCTAGGTGGGTGGTAGATCTTGGATGCGTGTGGATTAAATCTGTCAAAAGTCTGTGTTGTGAGACTACCTTGAACAGTTTGACCAAAATCTGATTGGAAGCAGCTTTGTCTCTTAATTTCTGTTTTCTAGCCACTAGAGCTCTACCTCCTTTTTGCAAATTCTGGAAAGCAGCAAGTGTTTTTTCGAGCACATACGAAGACTAGCACTTTCACAACAGAGAAAGTCACCTGGCCCAGACAAAGCTGAGCTGCTCTTTGTCATGCTCTTCAAAGTAGTCCCTGATTCTTTTTTTAAAGATACTTTAGGAGCAGCAGAGAGGAAAGCATTTCCTTTCTTCTCTTAAACTCTTCAGGCTCTGACTCCATAAAGGAGTAATTCTCATCTTTCCTCTGTCCCCTATCACTTAAAGCTGTCTGTGAGGGGACTCAGAGAAACTTGGCCACAATTGCTCATGCTACTTGTCCTCAGTCTGCCAGGGTATAGGTACAAGATGCTCATAGGGCAAGTCTTGTTTAGATCTCTTGTTTCCCTGGAGTAACTCTGCTGAAGACATCTTTGCTAAGGCATTCATCCTCTTAAGGATTTAGCTCTTGGTAGGTAAGGATCTGGGCAAAAGGAAGTCTAAAGCAGTTAAATTGACCTGCCTGGCCCTTTCCATGTTCTGAGGTTTAACACATCTGATCCAAATTCTGACTCATTCCAGCCTTCTGTTTTGGCTGCTTAACCTGGTCATTCTTGTGTATTGGACCATTATTGCAAGGTAAAGGCCCCAGTGGGTGAAGAGAAACCTCAGGCAGCTGCAATCCTCAGACTTGTGCTCTCCTTTTCGGGTACCTGAGCAGTGAATTACAGCGCTTGCTCTGCTAAATTAGAGCCTCTTATTCATGATCTGGTCTGTAGGTGGTGCTGCATAGCTGTACCTAGAGTACTAATCTCTTGTGCATCGTTTATCTCTCTCAAGAAGTCGAAGGTAGTTAAGGTGCTCTCTAAAAGAGCAAAGCTATTAGAAAACTCAGGACTCTGTTATAAGCCCTTTATTGCCAATAGAAAAATGGAACAGAAAGTGCAGTATGTAGACTGCAGCCTTTGCTATCAGTAGTTTATTCAGGGCATCATGAAACTCATGGAATATACCAGAAGCTTCTACATCATCTCTGTTCAGACATTCACAGGCACTTGTGTGTTATCTCTTAATACCTGTGCAGTTCAAGACTGTTACCTTGGAAAGGAGCTATCTTACCTGTGTTCCACCTTGAGCAAATTCCTCATCAGCAGATGAGTAATAAATTTTAAAGTTTGCCCTGTCTGTAAAAATTAAATTCTCTAAATATGTTGTGGAAGGGAAACTGCTTCAAAAACTAAAGTAGGTGAGATCCCTCCAAATGATTTCCTGTATAACAGTGATATTCCGTACTGCCCTTAACTCTCTTGAGGAACACAGAACTCCACTTTCCACATAAGTGTGCATTGATCACCTGTGAACCACTTCTTTCAGTGTTGCTTTTGCTATTTTATCATTACTGAAGCATCTAGACAAATAACCTAAGTCAGGTTTGACCTGTCCAGTGTCCCTAACTTGTGTAAAACAGGGTAGATCAAAAGTATGGCTTTGGGAAACTGCAAGTCCTAATTAGTGGGCTCTGTTGATGTAGGCAGTGAGGGCAGATTTGATGGTGAGTATGTATTTGCCCCTTTATATATACCACTAAAGACAGCACCTGGCCTTGAGAAGCTGTGCGATTCCACTCTGGCATCCAGCTCTACTAGAAATCTCTGTTTCAAGCAGGGACAGCTGAAGGTTATAGAAAAGCCCATGGGACGATGTTTGAGCTTTTAAATTAGTGAGTGTGTCTGATCTTTAACATTTCCTTTTCAGTTATCCTTCCATAGTGTTCTGAGGTTGGATTTGGCATTGGATGTCTTACATTACAGTAACTAGAGATTGTTATTGGATGCCGTAAAAAAACACTTCTTTCCACTTCTGGGAGAGGATAATTGTGTACAAAATATTTAAATGGAAGTTCTGTCTGCCTTGCTCTGCAAGAATTAACTTGCAATTATTATAGGATCAGAGGAGCACAAAGCATTTTTAGCATTAAAGGAGTGTGCACAAGCCGTGTCAGCTCCTGGCTGCTGGAACAGCAGTAGCTTTGAAAATCCAAACGACTACTCTCGTGTTTACTGTTGTGCTTTAGACATTTTTGGTGGTGCTCAAAGTGGATGAATTACCAAGAAAGCAAGGGGCTGTTTCATTTAAATGGGCCAAAGAACTTGTAAGGAAAGGACATTTTAGAAATATTTAGAGGGTTGATTACTTTTCTTCTTTAGCTTTTCATGTTAAACAAAACCCAAACCAAATTAGTGAGAGTGAATTCTTTTTTGAGCATTGAATGTTAAGATGACAAACTTGGCACGTGCTCAGTCGGAACAGATCAGAAGCTCCAACCCAAGTTCATATGCTTTTTGCATGAACAGAGTTGCACGATGGCGGTGACATTTTTAAAGAGGCTTGCATGAAGCCACAGTTGCCTCTTGAAATAAAAAGAGCTGTTAGAAAAGGAAGGCTGTTGGACTAGTTGCGGCTTCCTAATAGGTGAGGAAATCTGTTTTCTCTTAAATAGATGGAGTCTGCACGCAAAGCATGGGAGAATTCTCCAAATATGGGGGAGAAGAGTTCGCCAGTGACCTCAGCAGCATCCCCTATTGCTGGTGGCAGCGGCAGTAGCAGCAGCAGCAGCAACACTGGGCCAAGCTCTGGTACTTACAGCTCTTTCTCTAGTGCATCAATGCCTCCTATTCCTGTGGCCTCAGTTACACCAACAACTTCATTATCAGGTACCAGATGTCAAGACTGTAGTACCCAGTTGCATTGTTTACTGGTTAGTTTTTCTCAAGACATTAGATTCCCTTTAGAATTACATAATGCAGAGCTAACAAGTTCATGCTAGTAGGACACATCAGATCTGAACAACAGCTTTCCAAACAGCTTCTAATTAACAAGGAGATACTTCACCTTTCTCACTTCAGTCACCTGAAAAGAACTATTAAGAGATATCTCTTTGCCTAAGCTTCTTCCATGAACTTGAAAGAGGAAGCAAACTTATATTGGCTACCTTACTGGATCTGTTTTCTTCAACTGAATGAAGGCAGGCAAGTAGGTGTTTGAAGCAGGTGGTAGGTCTGATGCCCAGCTTGTTGCAGTCTTACATATGTTTGTGCTCTGCAGACTTATGCCCATGTTGAAGCTTTGATAGTTCATAACAGCACCTTTGCACTAAGCAGAGCAGGTATCCAACTGTTTCACAACAATATTGGCCTTGGTTTTATGCAGCAAACAAAAGAGGCTGTATGTGGTTAAATCTGCACACCTTGCAATATGAGAATGTATGTGCAAAGCTGAGCTGAAGTGCTTGAAAAAGCCCTTTCACTGGAGCCCTGCTTTCAACCGTTGAGAGGCACAAACACCATACATTGTAATATTTTGTCTACTTGAGTATTTTCATATGCTCCTATACTTGAGAAAGGGAGATGTATTATGGTTGCAGCACCTCTTATAGTAAGCTTAGACTCGTCTTCCCTGTCCCTCTTAACATTGATGGCAACAGCTCATTAGTTGTCTGTGCTCTTTACCAGTTGAGGCTATGGTTGCGTAGCCATCCCAAAACTTTGACCACTGAAAGATGAGGCTTTGAGATAACTTCAGCTGTTTTATGATGTTTCATTTGCTTCTGTCTTCTTAGGAGCTGGAACATACACAACCTCTTCACTGAGTACAAAGACTGCAAGTACCTCAGACCCTCCTAACATATGTAAAGTGAAACCACAGCAGCTGCAGACAAGCAGCTTAGCTTCTGCCAGTCACTTCTCCCAGCTGAGCTGCATGCCATCCCTCATTGCTCAGCAACAGCAAAGTCCCCAGGTCTATGTGTCTCAGTCTGCAGCAGGTAATAGTGTTTGTGGCTGAGGAGCCATGTGTCTGCTTTTTTGGATTTCTGGAGCTGAAGAGTTGAGTTTCAGTTCTGGTTTTGTCTGCTGTAAACATAGTGGTGGAGAGCAAATATTCGCTAATTGTTTCTTTCTCCAAATATGCAAGTTTCTCTCAGTCAGAACAAAAGCAATGCTCTCTTATCTTACTGAGGAAAGTCAGTTTGAGTTTCTTGATGTGCCGTTTTTCTGTTGCAGAACTTGAGATCAACTATAAGACTAAGATTTGACTTAGTTTTGGCTTCTTTCTTTATGTGCTACAACAGTTCAGAATCGTGGCACTTTCTTTAAAGAAAACCCTACAAATAATTACCTTAAATCACATGACAATAGCATGTTCTTCCCCGTTCTTCACCCAAATGGCTGGTTTTGGCTGGAGTCTGTTGCCTGTCCCCCCAGAATTACATGAGACTAAAGAAGATGCAAATGCAAGCAAGACTGATAGATTCTGGGGTTGCAATTGGAATCAAGTACTAATTATATTGCTCTTCCTGAGGTGCTGCAGCTCAAATCCCAGCGTTTTATATGGATACAAGTCACCTATTCAATACCCAACATGCTCGTTTGGCACCACCTTCTCTGGCCCAACAGCAAGGCTTTCAACCAGGGCTTTCTCAGGTATTTGGGGATTTCATTTTTCTGTTTTCTCCCCCTCTCCTGTCTATACTGCCTTTTAATGCTCTATTAATGAGCTAATGGGGGCAGGGGAGAGTGAAAGTAAAGACCTGGCAAAAATGAGGTCATGTCAGTCCTTGCCATTTCATTCTGGTGCGTGCAGGCGGTGTTTGATCTTTTCTGTTGTGAGAATGAAAGCGTTTGTTATGAAAGTTAAGCTCTTGCTCACAAGTACACTTTACATGAAAGTACATATTCTCAGGAGGTGTTTGTGGCCATGTTAGTGTAGGCTTGTTCAACTTCTGCAGTGCAAAATTGTATGCAGTCTGGTGTCATTGTGTTGTACACAAATGTAAATGATTACTTTGGTTTCTACTGGTTATTTATAAGGAAAAATACAAAATCTAACTAGAAAGATATTTTTATGACTGGGAGCAATAACAGCTTTACATGCAGCCTGGGGATTTGACATTCTTTGTGTTTTGCAATGTTCCATAAATCCCACAGGAGTTTAATGTAACTATTCTACATTACTTTTGTCCTTGAATATTTAGCAGTTTCTTTTTTTTGTGCAGCCTGCTTCAGTTCAGCAGATCCCTATCCCCATCTATGCACCTCTACAAGGACAGCATCAAGCTCAGCTAAGTTTAGGAGCAGCACCAGCTGTTTCACAAGCCCAGGAGTTGTTCAACTCCTCCTTACAACCTTACAGGTAAGTAGTGTTGGCATCTTTGCCTTGTTGAGGATAGTATGTGGGTTGCCTGGCTGGCCTGCACATTCAGATATAGCTGTGAAATCACAAGTTAAGAAAGGACACAGTATAATTTGTACCTTTAGCAAACAGGCTAAAAAAATGAAAGACTGATCTTTCCAGATTAAGAGCCCTGGAAAATATGTCTGTCCCTTTAATCTAGCAATTTGTGTTCATTTTCTAATCAACATGGTTTTGAAACACTTTGAAATCCTAGTCTAAACCCCACAGGTGCTAGAAGCTTAATTTCAGGTGTGCACAGGTAGCAGGGTGTTCGCATAATAAATGCAGATAATGAGAAGACTGATCTCTTTCAGATGATTTTGATGGCCAGACAGATATTGCCTCTGCAAAGCTTTCTTGCAGTTCCTGTCAAAACCAACTCATGGTGGTATAATTCTGACAAGTTTTATTAGATTCACCCAGAGAAAGTTTCTTTGGAAATTAGGGGATTTTGCTCTAAGTAAACCTGCTTGTTGCTATGTTGAAGGCTGGAGTCACAGAAGGTTTAATTGACTACGTCTGTATTCTGACTTTTTGCTTGGCTGACTTTTGGATCAAATATTGCTTGTTCTGCCACAGCTGACAAAAACTTTTGAAGGCATTTGGCCTAGCTGCACAGGCACAATCAGTCTGACATGTGGTCCAGATTAAAGTAATGCTTTGGGCCGATGTGGTCAAGCACGAATCCAGTATTAACAGACTTTGGGGTTGTGCTGTTTATGAGAATACAAATGCTTTCCCCGTATCTTTAAAGGTGCAGAGGAGGATGTCAGCTTTGTGTTGTATGGGTTACTGGTTAAAAAAAAACAACTTGAAAAATGTTTTGGCCTACACTGAAGACAGTTGTGTGCAGACATTCTGGACAAGGTTCTCTTGAGCTCAGAATGCAACTGTAAGAATGTTTTTCATTTAAGGAAAGAAATAGTATAAGGAAAACCTGTGTGTGTCATAGGCAAGCACATGGCCATCACACTAATACATAAACAGGGCTGTGCTGGTGATCTCAAGTAATATAGTGAGAGGTGTCTCTGCATCAGAAACAGTATCCTCTGAGCTGAAGAACTTTGAGAGAGGCATTTATTTTAAAATTCTGATCCGTCAACCTGAAGGTGGTTGTTAAGCAGGCACTTAATGGAAACGTTTGGGTAACTATTGATGGACTGAAACAATCCAGGCTGTCTATGGTGTCTTGTTATGTTGGTTTTGGTCTTTATTTTCATAACAAATGGCAGCTTCCCTGTTCCGGCAACAAGGGAATTGACTACTTCACATTAAAAGCTGTGGTGCTGTTTTGAAGACAAAACTTTAATTTGGAAGCCACACTTGTCAGCGTCCAGTGGTGTAATCAGTATTAAAAGCTGCTCTGTAGACATCTGTGAAGTCGAGCTAGTTGTGGTGACTCACCAGTGTCCCAAGAACCAAGAGCAGGAGGTTTCCGTATGTTACAGTTAAGTTATGCAAAACCTATGCACGTGTAAATAGCAACGTGTACTTCCAAGATTGGGGGGGGGAACCTAGTCATTATTTTCTTGTGGCATTTAGTAGCATTTGTCCTGTTGTGTGCATTGTAAATGGAAAAATCTACCCTTCTCAGATAAAAATCTGTTTGGTAAAGTATTCTAATTCCATGTACAGTTGATAACCTGTGTTCATAATTTGTGGTGGCTTGCAATCAAGCTCTGACAGCATTTTCATGTGTAATGCTTCAATCCCTTGCAGGTCCCAGCAAGCTTTTATGCAGAGTGGTTTGTCTCAGCCATCACCAGTAGTTCTGTCTGGTACAGCCTTACACAACTTCCCAGCTGTACAGCATCAGGAGCTTGCTAAGGCGCAGTCAAGCCTGGCATTTCAGCAGACATCCAACACACAACCTATTCCTATCTTATATGAACATCAGCTTGGTCAAGCTTCAGGACTGGGAGGCTCTCAGCTTATTGATACACACATCCTCCAGGTAGGAAATGCTCTGAAATTCAGATTTCTGCAAGGTTTGATACAGATAGTGCAATAATAAGCATTGCTCAGTCCTCTGAATTGAGGACTGTTCCCCAAACTACTGGGCTTCTTGCACTTCTCTTACTATTTGGACCTTTTGGTTTAAATTCTGTTACAGCATTTTCCACTTCAAAATGAGAGCTCTATCACAAGCTGAAACTATCAGCCAATGCAAAGAAACCAGTGAACCTGAGTTACAGTCATGTGCCATGCTGTCTCAAAACTGCTCTCCTAAGTACTGTTAACCTAATGGTGTCTCTCATTCCTAGGCCAGAGCTACACTCACTCAGGCTTCAAATCTGTACTCTGGGCAAGTTCAACAGCCTGGCCAGAGCAATTTCTACAACACTGCACAGTCTCCCAGTGCTCTCCAGCAGGTAAACTATGACATGGTAAATTTCTCACATTGTGCTCTTTCTAAAACACATGTGCTGATGGATTTTGTACAGTTGGGATAGAGATGGTGGCCAAGAAATACTGAATTCTTCCAAAATGCAAGAACTACAAATTGGTAGCACAGGAGAAGTAAGGCTGCAGCACTGAGAAACATGAAGTGCTCAGAAGTTGGATGGACAGCAAGTTCCCATTGATCCTTTTGTCTCTGGCATCTTTCTCCTAAATCATCCATTTCATGGTGACAGGCAAAGATTTAGTTGTCACAGTGATCTTGCTAATTGAATTTGCTGCCTCAGGTATCAGTGATGTTGGAGAGCACAGACAGAATCATTCAGGTTGGAAAAGATCTTGAAGACCATACAGATGCTTAGTGCAGCCTAACTGTTAACACCAGATCTTGCTGAGCTGAAACCTCAGAGCTGCTACATGTCAACGATCTTAAACGTGAGGAAAACCAATGTGAGTCAGCAGATAGATTGTTGGTCATGCAGGCAAGTCAGTAACCACTGTGACCTGTTGCAAAGTAGCTCTAGTGATGCTCATTTTTAAATTATAACTTCATATACTGTGTGCAGGCATAGTGTCACATTTACAGGATGCTGTCTAGTGGTTTCAGTCTTCTAGTTCAATTTTTCTGTGTGAGTGGATTTTTTTAAAAAAAGCTCATGATGGATGAGTTTATTAAAGCATCCTGTTTCATACTTATGAACAGCTGCTGAGGCAGTAATCTAGAAGTCTTTTAAATTGTATCACATCTGTTGGAGTATAAAGTTTTAAGGACCTTTTAGAAAGGTTAGCAGTTTTAAATGCATTCAGGCTTGGCTTTATCTTTCAGAACAGAACTCTAGTAAATTTCTTGCATCTGGAGAATCTCATAGTATTCTTTTGATCACACTCAGAATATAATAAAGTTGTGGGTTGATGATCAGACTAAGAAATGCAGTAACTCCTGCCAGTCAGGCCACTGCTGCGGTATTTTCACTCTGTTCTGTGGAGTTTCCAGCCCATGGCTGTGCAAGCGGGAGACAGGCTATGGGTTGAAGGATTTTTGTAAGCTTGGACTGCTGGCTGTTTGGAGTCCTGAAAAGTATTAAAATCTGGTTTTCATTCCAAAACAATGTCCTTAGGATGACTACAATTATTTGAAGTAAATAAACAATAAATTCACTTACTTGCTTGCAGCTCTCATAGGAAATGTATAAACTTGTTAAGCCATTAACACTGAAGTTAACTGAAGTTGTTGAGTGAGTAAAAAAGGTCAAACGGTGGCCCTTGTGTATTCGTTACTGGTGATTCTGTATTTTTTATTTCTTTTCCAGGTGACAGTACCTTTGCCAGGATCACAGATTTCCTTGCCCAACTTTGGATCCACAGCACAGCCACTCATTGCCCTACCCCAGTCTTTACAACCACCACTACAGCACACACCACCACAAGCGCAGGCTCAAAACCTGAGCCGACCTGCACAAGTAACCCAGCCTTTCAGAGGACTAATCCCAGCAGGAACTCAGCACAGCATGATTGCTGCCACTGGAAAGGTAATGACACTGGTAGAACCACAGGACAGAGATTAACACAAAGCACAGCTGTACACAAGTGTGTGAAACCAGCACAGCAACCCATGCTGACTCTGGTATCTGGAAATTTGCCCTGATTTTAAAAGGTAGAGAAGGGAAGGTGAGAAGTCAGTCAAGTTTAGCTACCTTGTTTGGTTAATGACTCTGTGGATGAGTAGGATATTTCACCCAGAAGCCATGTATAAAATAGTACAAACCTGTGGTTAGAGCAGCAAGGCAAACAACATAACACATTGAGGGTTGGGGTTCTTACTGTAGCCATGCATGTGCTTGTTTTGCTTTGTTTCCAGTCTTGTACTGGAGCAACTTGCATGGGATCAAGTCTTCTCATAGCAACAAACTGGAGTTTTAGGGACTTCAGTAGACACTCTTTATCATCTGTGACCTTAAACTCTGTTGTGTGTGATGTAAGATCCTTTGCAGCTAGAGAAAGCTCCTTGAGTGACACCTGCAGTAAGAAGAGAACACTGAGACTTGAACACCAAGGAGGGAATTGTCTCCTCTGCTTTTTAGCTGCAATAAGAAAAATTTCTCTCTGGTCTGTTCATTTGTTGGACAGTCATGGCAACCAGAATTCCAGGTCACCTCAGTGAACTTTTCATCTTGTGCCTATGGTGATTTTTGCACTGTGATGTTTTCCAGCCTCATAGGATCTGGCCAGACCTTGTCACCTTTTTAAAATTCTTGGGAGCCTGTCTTCTGAGTCACAGCACTGTTTCATGCTACAGTTGTCTTTGTAAACTCGTTCCTCATTTCAGCAAGAACTGCAGAGCGATGGTGGCTATAGATGTTAAAGATTCCATTGTGTTCCTTCTAAAGAAAATCAACTTCAAACAGCCACTCCCTTGTAACTGATTGTTGCTGTTACGCTTCATGGCCCTGTGTAGAAAGATACTGTTCCAGAGACTAATTTATTCTATGAATCTGCTAAATAACATGGGAGACTCATTGCTCCTGTTAGTCTGGAGACTTTTTGCCTGAGTAATGGCTCCAATTTTGTGGTGCTTTGGTGTTTGCTCTTTTTACAGAGGTGGACTTTGTATGACATTTTTTACTTGAGCATTTTTCAGTGTTGTAACTAAATATTTTCATGTGGTACCTGAGATGGGGAATGAAACTTCAGCGGTGAAACACTGGGTGTGTTTTAAGACCAAATATGTGAAATGAGTCACAAATCTCCTTTCATTGTGCGGGAGGATCAAGTTGGAAAGCCAGTGCTAGTGTTAGAACTGCCAGGAAGTGCAGGAAAGTTGTACACAGAGGTGTTTGTGGTGCTGGCCTTGTCCTAATTATAAGAAGCGGTCTGCAGTCTGTCTTTTACCTTCACTTAAATGACCTGTTTCAATTGAGGAAAAGGTGAGGGTAAGCTAACAGTTAATAAATGTTACTCGGTAATTTAATTCTTTGCCTTAATGTTGTTTTCAGATATCTGAAATGGACCTGAAGGCCTTTGGAGGTGGCATTGATGTTAAACCTGGCACACCACCAGTTTCTGGTAGAAGTACTACTCCGACTTCCAGTCCCTTCCGGTAAATCTTTTGAGCTCAAAATTCCTTAAAATCAGACCTAGAAAATCAGTCTAGTCATGCACAAGCAACCAGTTCTGAAAGGTATGAGATGAGGGGCTGCTAATATAAAATCTAGTGCTTAATCTTAGCCTAAAAGCAACATTCCAGGAGTCATCAGTTCTGCTGTAGTTGACCAAAAGTATGTAGGTCTCAAATAAAATGTAGAAATTGTTTTGATGAAACAAAAACAAGTCTCATAAAATCACCTGGGATTGTACTGGGAAAAGACAGTGGCAGGGAAAGATAAAATTGTTGAGGCAGTTGCTTTAAATTGTGTAAAAGCACAGTTGGGCAAAGTAAAAGCACTTGGAGTTTTAACAGCACTGGCTTGGACAGAGTTCTGTTAGGTCTTGCAACAGTTTTTCGTTGTCTGTAAGCTTCTCACAAGTGAAATTTATGAACTGCTTGCCATTTTTCTTGGTTAATTGAGGGATTAACAAAATAGTGCTCGTAGGCGGAGGCACTTCAAGGTAAACCTGTCCTGTACCACTTGTGGGTGAAGTTATCAGTGAAGGAACTTGAAAACAACAGTTTGCTACAAGCTGGTTTAGTTGGTGAAAGCTGCACTCCCAGTGCCTTGTTAGCCCTGTTTGGTGCCTTTCACCTCTCTTGTGAAGTAGAGTTTAAACTCCAGGCTGCAACAGTGCCTCCTGTACTTCACCTGAGGAAAAAACAGAGGGATGAAGAAGCAACTTGAATTTGCAATCTTAGTTATCATTTTGAACTGACTAGGCAGTTCATAACTTAAAGAGTTTCCACTCAGGATGTCTCTTCTCCTAGCAGCTACAGCAGAGCTTGCCATAGGCTTTTGCTTTTAAGCATAAGGGCATGGGAATGATATACAAAAGCATAAAGAGTTCCAAGTGGAAACTAAACAGACTTCTTTAAGTGCATAAAGTGGTGGTGTGTGCTGAGTTCAGCTGGTGTCATTGCCACTGGTGCTCTGCTGCTCTTTTTAAGTTAACTAGGAGTATCACCCCCTTACTCTGCATGAGAACTCTGTGAATACAGCTCCACTTCATGAAAAAGACTGTTCCTTGTTTTCTCTGAGGGCAGTTCCCCCAGGTAATCTCTCAGCCTTCATTTAATTAGTGAGGATTCAACACCTTTTAACACTTTTCATGAAGAGTCTCATTCTTAGCCAGTGTGTTTTCTGTGAATTCTTGAAAGCTGCTCAAGTGCATTTTGAAATATTTCACAACCGGTCAGAGTGGAAGCTCCTGCATGTGGCAGCTTCTGGGATAAACACTTAATCCATGTTTTGATGAGCTCTAAACTTGACGTGATGGAGCAAACAGGGTAAAGGGGTAGGACTGAAGATAACTGATGGGAAGGGGAACATGATTTTGACATCAGTGTTTGTGTTAAGAATCCTTCTGCGAAAGGTCTTTTTTCATTGAACCTTTCCACGTCCTCAGTATTTCTCATGATGGTTTCTCTTTATATTAAGATCTGGGAAACTAACAATAGATATTGTTAGAATATCTGACAGCAGCTGCTCTAAAGTTGTTTTTTCCTCTAGTGCTGAATTTCTAGTTGTAATTAAAGGCAAAAACACCTGAATGAGAGAAGGAAGGTATTCTAACAGGAGTTTTTATTTTTAGGGCCAGTTCTACAAGTCCAAACAATCAGTCCAACAAGATGAACAGCATTGTCTACCAGAAGCAGTTTCAGTCGGCAGCTGCTGCTGTCAGAATGTCCCAGCCGTTCCCTGCACAATTTGCACCACAGGTAGGTGACTGGTGGCTTCCTACAAACAAATGTATTTGTCTGTGTAACCTGGTCACTCTGTAACCCTCTTGGCTGCATTTCCTCAGGCTTTATCGTGGGGTGATACCAAACGGAAATCTTAAATCAGAAAACTGATTTCAAGATCAAACCCCCAGAAAACTCTTCTCTGATCTTGGTAACACATAGTGCAGGCTTTGTGGTGTGTTTAATTTTGAGAGTTCTGTGCACACTGAGGAATTTAATCCAAGTTGTGAGTTGTATGTAGAACAGACTGTTGTTCTGCTGTAATGCTCCTCATCCTGCAAAGCCAGATTGTTTGGTTGGGGAAGGAGAGAAGCTTCGTGTCTCAGAAGGGTCCCAGTGCATATTCTAAGCATTTAAAGACAAAACCCAGATGCACAGCTGATTGTCTGAGATGCAGCTCTAAAGTACCGATGGAACATTTCAGGTCAGAAAGGATCTCTGGAGGTCATAGGGTCCATGCAAAGCAGAACCCATGGCAAAAGGTTTGATTTCCTTCTAGCATTCCAGGGAGCCCAACTTACAAGGATGCTGCATCCCTGACATGGGTGACTATAGCCAGGCACTTAAGGACAGAGCAGGAAGCCTCTGTAAAAATGCAGGGCTTTTCTGGCTTTCATTTAGCATTTGGAGTGTCTGACGGCAGGACTTGAGACTGGATTTTTGAATTGCCACTAGTAGAACTTACCTGGCCTTGCCAGTGACTCCTCTGCTCCCTTGCATGGGTCTCATCCCTTGTTACCTGCTGGTTTTCAGCTGTTGGCACTGCTGTCAGGCACAGCACCAGTACAGAGATGGTTTTTTCTGGAGTTCACATTGGGCCTCTCAAGATAAAAACCTGTTTTCATGACATCAGTTTGACCAGCAGAGCAGCAACTTTTTCCCCTTGAGGGTGATGCCAGCAGGCAATTTTCTAATTGCGCAATGTCTCTTTTTGTTGTTTTTTTTCCCCCACTTAGATCCTCTCTCAGCCTAACCTGCTCCCTCCATTGGTAAGAGCCCCATATACTAACACCTTCCCAGCGCCTGTTCAGAGGCTGCCAATAGTTCTGCATAGTCAGATGCCGTCTCAGATGACCACAGGCCTTATGAGCCACCCTCATTTACCACGTGTGGCCAGAGGGCTTTGTGGATCAGTACCTGGAGCCAGAGGCAATCAGGCCCAGGCTGCGATGAAGGCTGAACGAGACACGAAGGTTAGTATGGGCACGGCAGTGCTGTTAATACCAGCTCAGTCTTGACAGCTTGCAGGGCAGGAATGTGTCTGCAAATCATGTCTTAGCTAAAATGCCTCTGCACCCAGAGCCGGTAACTGGGCCTTAAGCAGCTGAATGAATACAGAGTGTCTCTAAGCTCTGGGGTTTTTTTAAATAAGAACTTTAGATGAAAACATTAATAAGGGTTGAAGAAAGATCTCTCAAGTAGTCTGGTGGTCAGCAGTTGTGAAGCTGCTGCTGCTGTCAAAGGCAGTCAGAGAGCTTAGTTCTGAGAGCCTGGATTTGTGGAAGGAGTGGTAAAGCCTGCAAACTTGGCTGTTGGGTTATCATTCCACACCTGCCTGCCCAGCTCTGAGCAGCAGGATGAACCCCACTGTTCCAGCCAGCCTTGCTCCATCATGACTGGAACACCAGCTGGCTGGAATTGCCTGTGGTGAATTCCCTGTGGTACAGTAGAGGTGGCTGCATTCCAGTCGCAGGTGCAAGAGAGATATCAAACTTTTTTAAAGCACTTCGGGACCCTTCGGGTTGAGGCAGACTCTTCTTGCCAATGCAGGACTGCAGTGTGGGGCATCTGCAGAGATAAGTTGTACACAGAGCCTGTTTTCCTGCATAGTGAGTTGCTTGTGTGACTACCAGGGAGCTCCTTCTTCTGCTGTTCTTCTCTGAGGTGTAAAAACAGAAGAGTATGTTTTCCTGGTTATGTCTGGTTGTGGAAGAATTAAATCCTGTGGTTTTGGTTTTAGTTTTTTTTACCACCAGTTTATCCTGCTGTAAAATTTCCAGGCAATGCATAGCCTAACACATGCTGAAGTGAATCTCACCAGTCACACTAATCCCAGTACACCACCCCACTTTTTGAGTCACCCCGCAAACGCTGTGCAAACGAATGTTTGTTACTCTGACACACTTGGTTATTTGTGATCCAGTCATCCATCTCAGGGGATTGAAAAGATTTCAGGTGTCCCTCTGGCTCCAGTAAAAATAAAACTGTTGGTGAATCAGAGTTCACAGGTTTGGTTTCTATTTTGTTCCTGGTTGAGTTACTTGGAGCAACTAAACAGTGTGAAAGCCAAGACCTTGTTCCAGGCTTCTGCTGTTTTATCCCTCCCACTGTGTCGTGTCCTCTCCTGCCCCTGAAAAAAAAACACCAAAAAACCCACAAACCTTAAAATACTCAGGCAGGTATGTGGAGGCTCAGTGCCTGCAGTGCAGTTTGGGGTTCTTTGTGTGAAATACACTTTGTACGTTTTTAAAAAAGCTGCAGCATCCAAAAGCCTGAACCTTTCATGCAGCTCCAGCTTTGCCCAAGTCTGGGCAAGGGAGCTAAGTGCTTGGTGAGCAGCATCTCACCTGCACAGTGTTTCACCAACAAGTGGTGGGTCCAGTGCAGAACTGGAGCTGAAATATGTAGTCACAAAACTACATCCCCAGCACAGGGCAAGGTCACTGGCAGGAGTCGGGGTTTGTGCTACCTACAGTAAGCACCCTCTCTGCATGGGAAGCAGATAAGGCTGCAGCATACTCTAACTACAGCCTTGAACCCAGTTCATGAACCCACTGCAGACAGATCTGTGTCCAGAACAAACATGGATGTTCAGATTGAGATCCAGCCCTTGTGCTCAAGAAGTCCAGGGGAAAGTGCAGCTGGCACAGCCTTCGGTGCTGCCAGCAGCACCAGGGCTTGGGCAGGGTGCAGGCTTTCACCTTCTTCTTGGGGTTTTGTCACTTTGAGCCACTGCAGGCAGCAGTGATGGTTTTTAAGCTGTGCGGTAGCAATGGCATTAAAATATGTTGGGAAACACCTCAGACCTGTCCTTGATCCCCTTTTCTGGGGCAAAGATTAGGAAGAGCAAGGGAAGCCTAGGCATGATGTTAATGCTGCTACTGAGGAGCTGAGCACCCACGTGTGGTGTGACATCTTGAAAGCAGCTGTATGGATGCTGCCTCTCTGGGACAGTCTAGCCACTGCCCTCGGTCCTTCCTCTGTGGTTTAGGAAATGCTTTTTGTGAAGTCACTATTATTCTGATGTCCTCTCTTCAATAAACATATTTTCTCCCTTTCTTAAGGCAAAGCAGAGAGCAGAGGTACTTCAGTCCACCCAGAGATTCTTCTCTGAGCAACAGCAACAGCAGCAACAACAACAGCAAAGCAAACCCATAGGAGGCAAAGCACAGAAAGTGGAGGAGAATGGGAACAAACCCACCGAGGCCATTGCTGATACCTCAGCAGTCTGCCAGGACAAAACCGAAGAGAAGCCGAGCCCTGCGCCTGCCACGGCCACAAAACCTGTCAGAACTGGACCAATCAAACCTCAGGCAATCAAAACCGAAGAGACAAAATCGTAGAGGCCGTGTTTCCATGGAGGGAGGGGAGGGGGGGGAAATGACAGCAGCATGAATTTGTAGCCCAAAGGATGAGATGCAGGTCTTCCCTCCCCGCAAGGCTCTGAATGGCACAAAGGAGCACAGAAGCTCTCTGCTGTCAGGGATGCAACCTGCTGCGCATCCAGCTGAGCTTCTGGGCTGTTGGGGCTCGTGTCTTTTCTCACAGCATGAAGGCTGCTTTTGGTGTGTGCACGTTCTAAACGTGTGCGCGTGTTTTGGCTTACACACACGCTTCTCCAAATGGGATTAAAAAACAAAAGAGAAATAGCAACGGCGGGGAAGGAAGAAGGGGGTAGGAGAGGTGTGTTCCTAGCTGACAACATGAATACTCTTATTTCCTTCAGGCTCTGATCTTCAGCTGCTGTTTGTCTTTTTATAACCCCCCCACCCCCACTATGAGAACATGCAGATCTGAAGATGGTGCTGGGCCAAGTAATGTGTGTTCAGACTTGAGCGACTTAAGAAGCTTTTATCTTGTAACAGACGGGCATTCGCGTAGCCAGCAAACCTGCCTTTGCTGTGTGGCAAGCGTGAGGCTGGCAGTGTGGAATTGCCCTGGGATGGCAGAGCTTTGCTGCCTGCTGCTTCGTGGATGATGATATACTGTATTTAGATCACCATATGAAAATGCTACTTGGCCACTGTGTTCTCTTACACCCGTTCCCCTCTCCCTCCGTCGCTCACCTCCAGAGTCGAAGGGTTCGTTGCATCAGTAGTTGGATCTGCTCTGTTCACCTCTGTTCTCTCTTTCTATGATGCGCGTGATCTTTAAACGGTTTCCAGCTAATGCCTGTAGAGAGTAACAAGCACTCGGGACTGTGCCACGAGAATAAACAGAAACCTTATGGATTTAAAGAGGGGTTTTTTTTCTCTGAAAAAGGTTCATTCTTTATATCAGAGCTGCATCGCACCACCTCCTTGCCCACACAGTGTGCTGGAAAAGTAGAGTCAAGTCAAATTAAATGCCTTTTTAATTGTATCCTCTAGTATTCTAGCCGTAGGACAGTACTGTATGATACTTCTGTGAATGTAAGATATCCTGTACCTGCTTATGACATGTAGTAGTGACTGTGCTATACTGGAGCTGTTTTTAATAATGTTATTCTAGAGGTTTTTTTCCAGACAATGATTGAAAAAGCTAATAAAAAGCACCAGGTACCACATCAGTAGCAGAATTTGCTGGTTTTTTTCTGGGATTTTTTTTTCCTTATTTCTTTTGTTTTTACTTTGGTTTTGTTTTTTTTGGAAGAGTGAGTCAAAAGTCTAATGTGTATAATTTTGTTCCAATGACTGCAGAAGCTGGAAAGGCTGTTGCTGCTATTGATGCCTAGTGAAATCACTCTTGGTTATCTTTTTATATAAATATATATATAATTTGAACTTTTTGGAAACTCTAGCTGTGATGTCAACTTTGGAAAACAAACAGAAATTATCCCACTTGTAGTGTGAGTTGGCATTGTACAGAAATTAACAGCCATATTGGTCTAGAAATGTTAAACTTTAATTTCTTCTTTTTTTTTTGTTTCCATTTGTACAGGGGTAACGCACTGTATTAAAGATGTACGGTCTTATTTACATGGGTTTGATTACAGAAACTAATAAAGTATTCTCTAAATAAAGCACCCGGGTAATCTCATGATTAGCGCAGTGCTGCAGGATACCGGGAGAGCGCCTGAACGCCGTGTGCCCAGCAGACAGTTGTGTGCCCAGCCAGGGAGGAGAGACTCCTACAGGAACATGCCTGGAGAGAAATGGCTCTTCTGAATTCCCCCGTTGCTCCTGAACTTGCTGTGCCGCAGAACTCTCACAGGACGTGCCTTTCATCTAGCTCTATAAGGAGTTGAGTCTGCAAGATGCCTCCAGCGTGTGGGTGAACTGCCTGGTGCTGGAGGCTCGAGCCAGAAAGAGTTGGAGAGTGGGATAGATCCAACAGAGCAGGTGGGAGACTACAGGCGCCATCGCAGAAGGGGCTGTTGAAAGCAAGAGGCCTTCTGCAGAACTTCAGCCTTCACGTGAGTCTGAGGCTACGGAAGACCTGTTGAGCTGCTCCTGAACCACTGCAAGCAACTCACTACCCTGCGTTCAGATCGCACATGGGGCAGCACAGAGTCCTGCATCCTCCTGCCCTTTGCTTTGGGGTGAAGACTCTGCTGTGCTGCTGTCAGAACTCGGTTTGTGGCAAACACCAGAAACCTCATGTTTGGTCTCTCAAGTCACCTATGTTGAGTGCGATGGAAGGAAACCCAGCCCAGGGGGTCTTGGGGTGGCTCTATATCCCCTGATCTGACTTTGGTTGGAGCGTTGCTGCTAGCCCCGTTGCGGTTCCTGCACTTAATGGGGTGAAGTGTTTTGGGGGCACTGGAGATGCTGAAGTTCTGCAAGCGTCAGTTGTTTTAGGGGGTAAAACTGCAGCAGTATGTAGCACATCAAGGTGCTGCTGTAATCCACAGGCACCAGCAGCATTGGGCAGGAGCAGCTTCTGAGTAGGTGACATCTTTTTTACAGGAAACACTCAGGAAAAGGAGGATGGAGGTGGGGGAATAAAGCCGAGGCTCAATGTATAAATGTGTTTTAACAGAGTGAGCTGTGCTGCTGTCACCCTGTATTGTGAACAGCGGTGTGGTTCATGGTGGAAAGGCCTTTAAAAACGGGAAATCGCTCACCAGACTTCTGGTTTTAAGGAGATGCTGCTGGAAGGATTAATGTGAACTTCTACCCTAGAAAAGTCAGGGGAGTTTCCCACAGCTGCTGTGGGAATGTACTGAATTTTTGGCTGTTTCTTGCACTGAGTAGAACTCTCGTATTTCTGCAGAAAATTCAATTAAAATCAAACGCTGGGGGCACTTGGTGCACCCAAATAACCTGATTTGCATGTCTCTCCCCGAAATAGCCCTAAACCAACCCAGCAACCTCCTGAGGGCCAAGCTGAGCTTCCAGTCCCTAATCCCAATTCACCAATTGTGTCTGGTTAAATGACATAAAGAACTTGCTCCTAGCTGTTTGCATGGGAGCAGACACTGTTTTCCTCATCTGGGTGGGATTTGGACTATAATCCTTCTAGGATTCTGGTCATAACAAATCATTGTGCTGAACAGCCCATAAATCGGGGCCCTGTTTTGTTTTGCAAATTGACTTCTATTTTTCCTTTGTGGGGAGTGAGTTTTCTCGAGGGCAGAAGCAGGAGGAGGTTCATGGGATGGGGGCCAGATCCAGCTACCCCCTGGGCTCATGCTGGGGTGCATGAAGGGAAGGACTCTCTGGGCTTGTTTTTGTGAAGCTGCTGTTCAGCTCCAGCCCGGTGTTGTGGAACTTCTGCCTGCGTTGGCTTGTCTTCCTGCACGACTTCCCAGCTTGAAACACTGCCAGCAAAATGGGAACGGCTGGGGCTGTCTGCCCTTGGTGTCTCTACTCACCAAGAAGCTGTTGGTGCTGCTGTTCCCTGGGTGCTCTGAACAAGCTCTCCCTTTCACACCAGGGCTCTTATTTTGGGACAGAACCTTCTTTCTCCCGTGTTGGTGGTCATGGTCGGTTTTCTGTGCCTTGGGTGGGCGGCTGCTTGCCAGCTTGACCCTAGCTGGGTCAGGTCCTGTCCTACGCCCTCCCCAGTCCTGGTGGTCTGGCAGGGCCCTTCCTTGGTTCCACCCCATCTAACTCTGGGGCAGCCTTCACTGTGGAGGAGCAAGTGCTGTTTGCAGCCAGACCCTATTAACTTCCTGCCCCTCTAGAGTGGGGTCAGTTCTGTGCCAGGGCCCATCCCTGCACCACCACCCCCCATTCACAATGAGCAAACACCCTGGCAACCCTTTATCCCAAACTTCCTCCCTCCATGTGATGTCCCCAGGCACCAGCCAGTCCCACCTGGAGCCCTTTAATCCTTCCTACTTGGCAAATCTCTGAGATTCAGCACTGAAGCTTTAACTTTTATTTTAATTCAACACTGTAGGTGGGTTGAGGCCTCTTCACACTGAAATAGCGATGCTGCTGGCGTTGGACCTAGCCCCCAGTGCCTCCCAACCGTGGCATTTCCCTCTCTAAAGCTTCACATCTCTTCCCCTCCACCTTCAGCCTGTCAGTGCATTGAAGGAAGGAACCAGTTGCACTTCCAATGCTTGGGCTGTCGCTCACTCAACCCCCAGGAAAAAAACAGGCTCAGGAAGACAGAAGACAGCAGCCCTGGTGGGCAACCTTTATTAGGCTAGGACCTGGTGCATCCCCCAGAGGAAGGTGGCTGCTGTTGCCCCCTCCCTGGGTCTGCCCAGAATGCTGGGGCGGGATGGGGGTAACAAAAAGCTTTCTACAATAAATAGGTAAATCGCAGTGTTTTGGAGTTGTGCTGGCAGCCGGGCACAGCTCGTAAAGCCGAAGCATGTGGCTGAGGGGCTGGACGTGGCAAGGGGCCCCTGGGCTGTGGTATGCCATGTGCTGTGCCAGTACTCCTCACCGCTGCTTTCTTGGCTTCTTTTTTATTTCTTCAAATAAAACAAGGCTTGTGCAACAAGTCTCCCTCTTGCCTGCTACTCTCAATCCTGACTGGTGATTTTTGGAGGCAGTTGGCAGTCGGAATGCCCCCAGGTACCAGTGGTTTGGGATACAGTGGAGCTTGGAGGGTCTCAGCTCTGTAAGGCTGCTGGTGGTCGGAAGCGCTACTCTCTCATGTGAACTGGGAAGGTACCCTGAAACAGCTTCCGCCAGACCAGAGCTAGTGGGTAGCAGTGGTGCTTGTGCTCAGCTGGAGCCTCTAAAACAAAACCGTGGTCCTACAGAGGGGACCACTGCTTGCAATGCGGGAACATATTTCTTTTCAGGTGGGACCCTTGTGGACAGCCTCTCCCGCTCCGCTTTGCTGTGCTAGAGCCCTCTCTGCTCTGAATTTGGAGTGGCCAGGCAGAGTGCTCTGGAAGATGCTGGAGCAGGTCGGGGCCCCGCACCACTGTGGTCATCAAAAACACGCTGAGGCTGGGCAGAGGCATTTTGCTGGCTCCCCAGGCTCTACAGAAGCCTTTCATTTCTCTTGTTGCACTGGAGCACAGTGTGGGATGTTGCCAAAAGGTGCCACCAGAGATGGTGGTGGTTCAAACGTGATGCAACTGGGCAGCGTATGGCCCCCAACCATCACCCAGGGCTGTCTCAGGTGGCAATCCTGGCTGTGCTGTGGGGAGCTGGAGAGCAAAGCAAGGCGTTAAGGAACGCGCAGGGGTTGCAGGGGCTGTCAGCGCATCCCTCGCTCCAGCTCACGCCTGGGAGAGGCGGACCGGGTAGGTGACCATGTTGAAGTTGTCCCAGGCGAACAGCTGCCGCTCAGTGGGGTTGTAGTCCACCGTGCTGAGGTAGCGAAAGCGGTTCTCAAATGGGATGCTGAGGGCCCGGCTGGTGCTGGTGGCCGTGTCATAGGCGAAGTTGATGGTGGCATTGGGAGTTGAGTAGCTGCTGACGGTGTAGAGGGTGCCACAGATAACAAAGGAGTTGGCCACTCCCCGCTTGCGGATGTTGGTCTCCCAGGTCTGTCGGATCTCCAGTGTCTCAGGGTCCAGCTTGGAGAGGACGATGGCCCCCCGGGCTTTCTCAGTGCTGTAGATCACCCAGAGCCCCATCTCATCCACTGCCAGATCGATGTCAGTGTAGCCTCCCCAGGCGTAGGGGTACTGCCCGTGGTAACCAGCATTGGGGATCTCCCTCTCAACTGTGACGGTCTCTCTCCCCAGGTCATAGCGGGCCACTGAGCGGGAGTGCCGGGGCTGGAAGAAGAGCCCTCCACGGTAGATTACAGCCCCAGTGCTCTCCAGGGGCTGTGGCAGGACATGCACCTTGGTGGGGTAGCCCTTCGCTAGCTGCTCAGCTGCATCATACTGGAGGAGGTGCCGGACCTCCGTTGCCACCACATCCACACGCCAAGTGGTCTCCCGTGTGAAAGGGGGCACAGGCTCAGGGTCCTTCATCCACACCCCATACTTCCCAGCAATGGACTCTGCTTGGCCAAAGACGATGGGTTCCCCCACCCACACCAGTTCACCACAACCTGCTCAGGGACATAAAAGAAGAAGGTTCAGCAGTGCCTGGGAAGCCCTTTCTTAGTGCCAAGCGGTGTGTGGGGGTGGTGGCAGTACCTGAGTTGTCGCTCCCTGGGTGGCCAAGGACAGTCTCCTCCAGCAGCCGGGACACAGGAACCTCCGTCCTCTCTGACTGCAGCTCCTGGTAGGAGAGGGGCTGCGGGTCCCAGCGTGAGACTGCAAGTGGCCGAACACAGCATGAGCAGGGCTAAGCCAGTGTCCCCCCACCGTTGCTGCCACACTTGCTCTCGTCAACCATGGTAGTCCCTGTGCTAAAACGCTGACCCCTGACACACCAGCACGTTGGTCAGAGCCCAGTACCCCATCACTGTGATACGGATGGGGACCCCACTGTGGTTCCTTGAGGGAGCTTCTTAATTCTCCCAGATTGCCCTGGTCCCCCCTTCTGCTGGCTGGATGTAGAAAGCTCTGGCTGATGAGGATGAAGAGGGAATGTGGTGCGACGGGCAGCACTCCCACGACGTGAGATCCCCACGTCGGGGACAGCAAAGGAACGGACGTGAATAGCGCCCCAGTGGCAGGAGCTGGTGATGGGGATGGACGAGGTTGCCCGCTCCCGTCCTTACCTTTGCCGGGGGGACGCAAGGAGTCGCGGGCGGCGCCCTCCACGCCGGGTGGGCAGCGGGAGTTCCGCAGGCGGCTGATCTCCTGGGCGCTGCTCTCCAGCCGCCTTCCCAGCTCCGCTTTCTCCCGCTCCAGCCGCCCCTTCTCCTCCTCCAGCCGGGACTTGGCCCGCAGCAGCTCCCCGCATCCCGGGGCCGCTGCCTGGGAGTCCCGACCCCCCGGTCCCGAGCCCCGCTCGCGGCTCTCCAGCCGGTTCAGGCGGGCGCTCAGGGCGGCCAGCTCGGCCCGCAGCTCGGGCACCCCGCGGGCATCGGAGCAAGCGGCTTCCACCGGGCCGGGCACGGTGAACGAGTAGGTGCAGCGGCCGGTGCCGTCGGCGGAGCGGCGGGGAGCGATGGGGTCGGCGTGGGAGCGCAGGGTCAGCCCCGCACAGAGCAGCAGCAGCAGCAGCAACTCCAGCCCCTGCATGGCCACGGTACCGCTGGTACCTCTTCCAGTGCTGCTGGTAATGCCGCTCGGGCACTGCCACCGCGTTTATACGATCAGGGCGGGGTGTTCTTGGGGGGAGACACCACACGAGACGGTCCGCATGCGGCGGCGGCGGCAGTTCGGGTCCGGTGGCAGCCGGTACCTCCCAGCCCCTCCCCCGCCTCACACCGCACTCCCTAACCAGCGCGGCACCGCAGACCCCGCTCCCGCCACCCCATGACCCCGCCCATTCCCCGCCCAGGCCACGCCCATCGCACGCCCTCACCACACCCACCATGGACACTTGACTACGCCCGTCGCTGGCTCTGGCCCCACCCCCTGGCATCGATAGCTCGGCGCTCGGCGGGGTGGGCGGGGCGCCGAAGCGGTCAATGGGACAGCTGACTCGCCGGTACTGCCGCACCGGCCATTTACCGCCGGCCTGGCCTGCAGCGGAGCCCGTTGAGGGGCTGGGGGCGAGTCCTGCGCTGCTGAGCGGCTCGGTTGTCTCTGCCTGGGCAGCGGCTTCGCCCATCAGCGGCCCTCGGGGCCGTTTCGTCTCTCCTCCGGCACCCCCAGCGGCTTCTCGGGCCTTCCGTTGCAGCGGTTCTCAGCGGAGAGTGTTCGGTGCCGGTCGCCGACGAAGGAACCCTGCCGTGAGCCCCGTGAAGGCCTCTCCTCCCCCAGGGCCCACAGCCGCCTCACCCGCCGAGCCCGGCGATGCCTCCGAAATTCAAGCGGCACCTGAACGACGACGAGGTGACGGGCTCCGTGCAGAGTGAGAGGGTGAGTGCGCGGGGGGACCGGGTCGTCCCCGGGACTGGTGCCAGCACGGGGCTTTACAGATTGTTTCTTATGTAGGGGTGCCTGGGCGGGCAGGGAGTGTTGGCATTCGGGTGGCCAAGAAGGCCAGTGGCATCCTGGCATGTATCAGCATCAGTGTGGTCAGCGGGAGTGGGGAGTAACTGTCCCCCTGTACTGGACACCAGTGAGGCCTCACCTTGAGCATTGGGGTCAGTTGTGGGCACCTCAGTGTAAGAAGGACATTGAGGGGCTGGGTCCGGGGAAGGGCAAGGAAGCTAGTGAAGGGTCTGGAGAACAAATTTGTGAGGGACAGCTGACGGAGCTGGGGCTGATCAGTCTGGAGAAAAGAAGGCTGTGGGGAGACCTTATTGCAACTACCTGAAAGGAGGATGAGAGAGGTGGGGGTTGGTCTCTTCTCACAAGGAACAAGTGACAGGACAAGAGGAAATGGGCTCAAATTGCACCAGGGGAAGTTTAAGTTGTCCATGAGGAAAAACTCCATGAGTCCTCAGGCCTTGGAACAGGCTGCCGAGGGAGGGGTGTTGAATCACCATCCTAGGATATGTTTCACAGTCGGGGAGATCTGGAGCCCCTAAGCTCTATTGTGTGGTCTCATGGGTGGCCTGAATTGATTGAGCAGATTTGACAACAGTGCAAATCTAGTTGTGCAATGAGAGCACTCCACTCCATTTCTGCACATCAGCTCTTGATTCTGTAAGGACTATACAGTGTGTTTCCAGGCCCACATGTTTTCCCTCCTTCGTTGCTTTTTACCCTAAGTAGGTGTGACCAAGAGCGCTCAGCTCAACTGAGGGAAATTTGTTCTGCCCTGGTATGAGAAATGAACTCCAGTAACACCTTTCTCCAGAACGCTTAAGTGGGATTATGGGGTTACTCTTAAAAAAATCAGCCTTTGGCTCATCTGGTGAGGTGTGATGAGGAGCCCCCTGGACAGAGGAGCTACCACAAGGCTCAGCTTTGCAGCCCAGCTGTAGGTTTTAGCTGCAAAGGGAGGTCTGGAGGGGCTGACTCCTCTGGCTGTGCAGTGCAGGGAGCCCAGCACGTTACCTTACTAAAGATACAAACCCTCCAGTGCTGGGGATAATCCCTTGAGCAGAGAGGACCTTCCTTCCACAGCTGGCCTGCATAGGGGCTCACTGCACAGGCTCACTGTGTCATAGGGAGCTTTAGCAATCCCTAGAGTTGGGATGTGGACCTATGCAGGCAACTGACCATTGATGCAAATTCAGTTTGGCTCACTGGCAGAGGTGCAAGTTATCCCAGGTTAGAGCTGTGTGTTGCTCTGTGCTTTACAGAGTTAGCAAACACCACTGAGGTGATAACAGACATTGAGCTCAGACTTTGGGCAAGCAGAGAGAAGACCATGACCCCAGACACCTCAGTAGTACTGTTGGTCCTCTCCAAAGGAGCCTTTGCAGGAGTCAGAAGGCTGGGTTTGGGGGTGTGAAATGGTGATCGATTGATGTTCTTGGATTTTCTGTATTTGCAGAGGAACCTGTTGGAGGAAGATTCGGATGAAGAGGAAGACTTTTTCTTGTGAGTCTCTGAATGGCTGTTGTAGGGAACGCAATGGGTTAAGTGCCTACAACTTTGTGGCTGAGGGTGGCCAATACCAAATCAGAACCTTTGCTCCATTTGAGATGATCTTCCAGAGCCTTGGCATTGAGCATGAATTAAAATTTAATAGGTGTGACATCTGTCAGAGCAGGGTATCCTACCTATGGTAGTGGGAAGTACTGATAGGAGGTATGAGAACAATCCTCCATCCACAGGGTGTTGATTGTCTGTGTCTTTTAGGACTCATTTAAAAACAGGTTTTCATTAATTTAAAAACAGGTTTTCATTGTGTCTTCTCTCCTGATTGCTCTCTTTTCTGCCTGCAGGAGAGGACCTTCTGGACCAAGGTTTGGACCCAGGAATGACAAGATCAGGCAGTAAGTTGTTGTTCCACAGCATCACACAGATAATAATTTATTCTGGCACTACAAGCTACTGCTGCCATCTCACTGGAGCATTTCTGTGTGGTTCTCAATATGAACTTGGCTTGTGCCAGCTTTCTTCTAATTGACAATTCCTACCCTACATGTCCACAGAGAAAGGAAATCCCAGATTCCAGTTATCAGAAACTGTGCATTGACAGAAACCAAGGATTAAGAGTATCATGGTAACTTAGTGGAGTTTCTAATGCCTTTGCTGTATTCTGGTGATGACTTATTTTTAGAGATTCTTTTTCTACAGCCTTAACCCTGAATTACACCTTCACTAATACCATTTTTTACCGTTTCATGGTTGCTTTTTTTTTTTCTTCCATCTGTAACTTACTCTTCAGTGTTTCAAGAACACAAGCGGTCAGAAATGTACCAGGACCGTGTGTTTTGGGCAGCAGCTGGTCCTCTGTCCTCCTCTTCTCCAGATAAAAATCTGGTGTGACCTGGAGATGAGCAGTGACTCAGTGGGGTCAAGGCAGCTTGAAAACAGGAAACCATTACAGCTGGAGGAGGATCAGGGCAAGAAGGAAGGAGTGAACACTCTGGATCCTTCCTACATTGAGTCATTTCCTGGGTGATGCTTGTTCTGGACTCCAGTTTGTCCTGCCCTTTCTTATGAGGGATATCATGATGATAATGGAAGGAGGGGGGTATTCACAGCCCCCTGGTTTGGGTTGCAGTTTCCTTTGCAGACCTCTGCAGAGCTGGAACAGAGATCTTTTAGGAGACCGGTGACGAGGCCATTCAGACTGGGTTTTCCTGTGTGCAGCCTAAGTGTTGCTCTTGGTTGGGGATTTTTTAATTATTTTTTTTGTGGAGGGAAGAAGCCAGTGAAGCTCTGGGGTGACTCACTGCCAGTGTCATGCAGAGTTCCTGTGTGTGGCCACTTGCTGCATTACCTGGAGGGGCAAAGTCTGCTGGAGTTACACAAGAGTCAACAGGACAGCCCCTGCACCCTGAATTTGGGCAGGGTGGGATGTGTGTGTCTCTGTTCCCTTCAGAGTGAGGGGATGCTGTTGGTAAAGGTAACCTGGTCTTATAGTAAGCCAGTGTGGGTGAAGCCTCCCTTCTGGGGAAGGACCAGGCTGAAAAGGATGAGAATTTGTTTTAGGAGTGGGGTCCTGCCCCCATAAAAAGGTGGATGGGGAGTGATGTCTATTCCTTTCTGCTGGAAAGGAATTGCCAAGTGTCCTCCATCTTCTCTCCCTGGTGAGACTAAAAAAAGAAAGGAGCTCTTCTCTTTCCACTGGAGCAAGGGCTTACGTAGAGGACAAACACGGCAAAGAGCAACTGCCCCAGGAGCTGGTGGATTGATAGGGGCATTGTTTAGTGGGGCTGGTGTGGACCATGTGCTTGGGGATACCACTCTGTGGTATCTAGAGCACCTGTTACACAACAGTGTCTGCTTTCTGCCCCTTCCACTGGCCATTGCTTTGTCTAATAAACACTTGGAGTGTGCAGTCATCACTTCTTGTCATAGAGTTAAGTTTCTGATCAGACCAGTCTGTGTGCTGGATGGGTTGATGCCTGGTCTCGCAATGGTGCTGTTCGCTCTGATTTCAGCAGATGAGAAAAAGGAGGGTTGGGTCGGTGCTGAAACACTGTAAGGAAAGGACATTTGCAGGAGGAGTTTGAGCACTTGGAGAGCCGAGGTGTAGCTGGGCAAAGCTGGAGAGATTGCAGCTGTATGGGGCTGGAGGAACGAGGTGTGAAGATAGGCATAGGAGGAAACTGGATGGAGTATGGGAGCAAAGGTGTGAAATATGTTGAGTGTGAGAAGCAAGACTGGAAACTTTTCCTACTTGTCCTTGGCAGTGAGGAGGCTTGGGTCAAGGTGGACAGTTGGCAGCAGAAACCATCCAAGCTGGCTCAGCCACAGAGACAGAGATGTTGTGCCAGTGCTGCAGGGAAAAGAGACAAATCAGACCCAGTAATGATGGTGGAAGGAAGCCTGATGGTCCCTTTTGTGCTGTGGTCTGGAAGTTCAGGCTTTGCTTTCCCCACAATTACCCTGGGGAGTAAATGGCCACATGGAGTCTCTGAGACTTCCCCATCACTTGGGCAGGCTGGAACCAAAAAGTAATTTTCCCTAGAATTACGAAGCACAGGTAAGGGAAAGCTGCTCTCTCCTCTCTGCCTTTGCTTCCCAGTCTTGTGAGAAGTCCTGAATGCATGCAGTGAGACCTTAGTGCCTTTTGGGGGAAGTTGGGATGCTCATCTTTAACTTGGGTTTCTTTTACATAGAATAGGAGCCTCTCATCACAGGTCATCTTTTGAAAACCTTACGTTTTTCTGCACTGCTGTTTCTGCTTTCAGGCAGTTGTGCTGTTGATTCAGCATTCCTGCGTCTGCTGGCGATGAGGCTTAGCCTGCTGCTGTCTTCCTTACAGCCAGGGTGAAGCGGCAACTTCTGCTTTCTCACTGTCTGTCCACCTTGGCTGTCTGCCCCGTTACCTCTTCCCTGGTTACTGCCACACTGAGGGGTGGGTGTAATTTGCACCAAAATACTACTAAATCTGAGGTGTCAAAAATATAGGTGTGTCAGGCAGGCTGGAAACAGCTGCCTTGGACACAAGCAGCAGCCTCGAGCAGCGCATCCCATGGTGTGTTTATGATGTCTGAAGAATGCAGCACAACACCGAGACCAGTCCAGGAGATTTTCAGTAGCTAACCCAGCGCAGCCAAACTGGAAAGGTTTAGTCCTCCTGATCTGGATCCAGCAAAGCACAAGAAGTCTAAACCAAGCTAAAGCACCACTGAGTCTCTTGTGGCTTGGAGGGTGTAGGTGGACACTTCATGTCTTTGTCAAGAGGTTTGTGTTTGTGATCATTAGCAAGAAGGAAGGTCATGTGAGACAGAATTTTCTGGATTTGTCTAGTTCCCTTTCCTGGCATGTACCTGTTCCACTTCATTCCTTCTGGAAATCTGGCAGAGCGAGGCACATGAAACATGTGCGTCCAAAGCCAGGAGCATGCTGACAGGAAATACACTTTGTGTTAGACGATTCGGTCTCTCTCGCCAAATAAAACAAGAAAATATTTTCTTCTTGATGTGACTTGAAGTTTCCATCCTCAAGCATGCCAAACTAGTGAGAAGTTTTGAATTTGCTTTGAAACTTGAGGGTTGATGCACAGGCTGGGCCTCTTTCAGCTACCTCCTACAGCAATGATGGTGGCAGAGAGCTGCAGCCAAGGATTGGCTTACAGTCTGGTTAAGGTACTGTGGAGATCAGAGTTTCAGTCCCTAGCCTGACCTTTGTCTTCCTCTTTTGTTTTGGGTCTCTTTCAGGGTTCTCTTTTCTATAAGATACCAAAAGATATTGGGGTCCTCAAATGTGTCTGCATTCCATGCCAGTTAAATACACCCACATCTATGAGGGTGTAAGCCTTGATTTCCTAGTGCCTCTGTTCTCCAGCTGGGCAATCTTTTACTCTCTTGGCAATGGCTCATGGAAAGAGGTGGGATGCCAAGAGATAGGAAGGAAAATCTTGGGTGGGGGGATGTGTGTGTGTGTGTGTCTGTGCTCACTAGGTCTCTAGCAAATGCTGGTTTGCACCAGAGCAGCTTGGAGTTCTGCACCTGCCTGCTTTACATCAAACACTTTGGGGTGCCCTGGGACTGCATCAGAGGCTGGAGAGATGCTGATCTGTACTGGTGGTAACAGCGTTTGTCTTGCTTTGTACTACATGTTCCTAGATGTGCTGTAACCTTACATGCTCCTGCTTGCCAGTCGTAACAGGGTAGCTTGTTTGCAAAACTGTTGTGGGAGGAAATCTCTTTATTTTGAAGCCAGTAAATGATTCTAGAAACATTTACATACTGCACATGTAGTCTTAAACATCAGTTCTACAGGCAGAAGGCCGCAGGGTTTTTGCCAGGTGGCCTCTTCTGGGATAACGGATGTTCTTGCTTTTCTTCTCTTGCTTCAAGCTGTAGCAGTGTTGCTAGTAGCTCTAAGGTGGGACTTGTCTGCTGTACTGAGGTAAGGAACCCTCTTGCAGAACATGCTGCCTCCTCACCTCCTGCCCCAAGGAAGGGCTACAGGGCTGCACGTGTCTTGCGTGGGGTGGACACTTCACTCCAAAGAGTACTGCCATGTGCTGCCTGTGTCTTCAGTGCCACCTTCAGCTCTTTTTAACAACAGTGAGCAGCAGAGCTGCCACTTTTACCTTGTAAAACAGCTGGTGGATGAGCACAGGCTTGTGGATACAGGGCAGGTTCCTACTGAGAGGTGTTTGGGGATTCCATGTGCCTTTTCCCTCCAGATAGGAGGCTGTGGTTGATGCAGAACGCAGGAACTGCCACCACATGGTGTAGATGGGTGTGTGATCCCACAGACTCTGTGATACAACACAGGGAAGGCAGGTTCCTTTCTTGCAGTGCCCTAAATAAATTGTTTTCACCTGTGCTGCTGGAGTTCAGCATGTGCCATACAAGGACTGTTGAGTCAGAAATCAGCTTCTGAGTGGTCAGCTCTAGCAGCTGCAGTGCAGTGGTGCTACAGAGCCTAATCTGAAATGCTAAGATAGGAAAACACCTTTGTATTCAAAGCTCCTTCTAGAGCTTTTTGGGGAGAAAGCTGTTTCCTTTAATGACTTTCCCTAACTGTTTTTGGAACAGTAAGCGCAAACAAGGCAAAATTCTTAAGTAGGTTTCTCCGTACAAGTGACTTGGAGTGGAGACAGGAGAAATAGGTCATGGTGAACTTAAGTCTCTAATGAATGAATTAGATGTGTGGTGACCCTGTTCCTCATTCTGCATTGCCCTGCTGACTGGCCTTGAGCAAGTTGCCCTAGGTCTCTCTCTTGTCCCCAGCCTCCTGGGCCATGGTGGACAATTTTCTCTCTTCATCCTACCAAGCGCTTTGAGCTTAGGTGCTGGATGATGGTTCCAAGTGGTGGAGTTTGGTCTGGTGCTGCTGTAAAATCCCTTGATTTGGCAAATGATACCTTTGAATGTCTACATCATCCATTGGCAGTGGGGAGAAGATGGTTATGTGTGCATGTGAAGAGGAAGGTGATGTGACCAGATAATCTGGGGAGCAGCAGAGCATGGGTGCTCAGCAAATGCAAATGATGAGGTAGTTGCAACCCTTTTTCCCTTTGGGGACGCTGTTTGCCTCATTGTTAACAGGAGATGTGCATTTCTGGTAAACATGGAGAGGCGCTGCATTTTAGTCTGTTTAAAGTACTTGAATGTTTTCAGTCAAAGCAACCTAAGCCATCAAACCTAACACTTCTGCAGAATGAGTGGTCTGGAGCTGTTTCTGTTTTGTTGCTCTCTGTTGAGCCTTGTCTCCAAGACATTTCTGTGTTGCCATTTACTTTCTGGGAACACTATGTCTCAAGCAGTGTATTGTTTCCCCAGGGCCCTGAGAAATTTCTTATTTCTAACTCCAGGAAAATAACAGAGTGTTAGCTCCAAAGTACAAACCAGAATGTAGCAGTATTTTTCCACGAGGAGAATTTATTTCTTACCAATGTGGCTTGCTTTTTTTTCTGGAGTGAATAAATGCATTTATAATAACCCTGTGGGTATGATTTAGGCTACTGTTTGCTGAAGCAACTACCCACAGAGTTGCATAACCTGTGAGAAGATAGATTAGAATAACTTAATTTTAGTTCAGAACAGCCATTTCTTTACTGTCCTCTTGATGCCCCTGGCAGAGGGTTTTTATTTAGCAGCTTAGTTCCTGGAGCAGGGGAGAGAACATCAGTTTGCTTTCATACTGAGTTATTTAGAAAAGGTACAAAGCAAGAGTCTGTGAAATCTGGAAAGAACAGGCTTGGGGCTTACGTATGTATTTTTTCCTCTTTGATGTGAACTGTTCTGCAGCAGAGGTGCCCATCAACAGCAGGCAGGGCCTTCTTGTCCCACAGTTGTGTGTTAAAAGCATTGCAGAGGGTGTCCTGCTTCTGCTAACTTCCCAGTGCTCTCTGTGGGCCCCATCTGTTCCCTTGCCCTACCTGAGCTTGCCAAAGACCCACCCCAGGCGATGCTGTATCTTTGGCTTTGTTAGATTTGGGCAGCTCTGAGGAGGGCTGGTGGTGCAACACACAGTTGATGGTTCTTGTTTCTGTTACTCATGTTACTTTTGTTCTGCTCTAGTGTTCAGAACCAGGTGGATGAAGTCATTGATGTTATGCAGGAGAACATCACGAAGGTGATTGAAAGAGGTGAGCGGCTGGATGACCTGCAGGATAAATCAGGTGCGATGCTAAATACTTCTTCCTCATGTCTCTTCCTCATTGCTGGGCCATGTTACCTGGTTTCATTTCAGAAAGTGTCTAATGACAGACCTGAGCTTGTATTTCTGTCCTTCCTGGGATTGGTGTTTCCCAGCTTTGGGCTGCAGGTCTGACTTTCTACTGACATTTGACTCTTTCCACCTTTGCCTCTAGTGCAGAGGTGTTGGTTTGGAGGTGTTTGGGTGCTCTGATCTAGTTGGTCCTTCAAGCAAAAGTCAGTTGGTCTGTCTTCCACGGGTCCTGAGCTTTTCAGCAGTCTGAATGCTGGCAGAACAAATTCCTGCCCTCAGAGGGCAGCCAGTACAGGGGCCTTAGTGGGACCGGGCAGATCTGTGTGTGCTCTAGCAAAGAGCGTCACATTAGCATCTGCTACGGCTTTGGTGACTCTTGCTGTAGTTGGGTCTTTTCCCCTAATGCCACTTGTATTGCTGGAAACTCTATGGACTCAGTAGATGTTCTGAATGGCTTCTTCTCCTCCCTTCAACAGAAAGTTTATCAGACAATGCAACAGCTTTTAGCAACAGAGCCAAGCAGCTTCGGAGACAGATGTGGTGGCGAGGCTGCAAGGTGAGCAGGAATGGGAAGGGATGGCGGTGGGCCTGTGGAAGGGGGGGTTACCTGCCCTCCCCTGGCATGAGGTGGGAAAGCTCCGCTTTCCACCTGAAAAGATGCTGGAAGGCAAAGGCCTCCTTTCAGGACAAAGCTGCTACATGTGGCACCCTGTACAGCATGGCACCCTGTACAGTGTGCCTCTGTGCTCCTCTTGCAGATGAAGGCAATAGTAGTGCTGGTGGCTGTTGTTCTCCTGCTTGTGATCATTGGTAAGTAGCTTCAGGTAACCTCAGCCATGGCTGGCACTAAACTATTGGTGGCATTCCACACTGTGGTGCTGTTGTGCCCTGGGGACAGTACCTGAGTCACTCTGTTGGGCCCCACTCTGCCTTAAGTGGTCATAACGTGGTCTGTAGATTTCTGCACCGCTCTTCTGCAAGGTTTAAACACAGGAGCAGGCTCAAACTATGTCCTACTGACTGTGGCCAAAGAAAGTGAACATTGCCCTGCTCTGCCTACACTCTCCATGCAGGGTTGGCACCAACTGATCCCAAGGATGATGAGAGTAGACAGAAGAGTTTCAGATTGGAGTAATGTCCAAAGCAACCCAAAGGCTTCTCAATATGGATTTGCCATCTTGTGGAGGGTTGGGTCCCTGCAAACGTTCCTTCTCAAAGCTGCTGGGCCACTTAATTTTCAGCAAGTAGCTGCTATAGCTTTGCTGTTGGTTGCTTTCCCTGCCATCTGCCTTTTCTGGTCTCTCTGGAGCTCCCGAGAGCAGAGATGCACTACTAAACAGGTAGCAGCAAGCAGAGTGTGTTTCTTCCCAAGCTTTGCCTGCAGATTGATGTGCCCCATGGATCCCAGCAGATCAGCTTTTGTGCACTGCTGGTTCCAGAGGGTTTTCCGCACTGACCACGGCAGTGGGGAGCTCTCTGATGCTTCTCATTACTTCAGCAAAACCCTTGTAGCCTGTTGTCCTGTTGACACAGCAGGGCAGGAGTGTTGTAGAGAGAGAGTGATAGAAAATCCCATCTGGTTTAACTTTGGGGAGCTGGAAGGAGATGAAGGTGGCAGGAAATGTATGGCCTGTGTGCAGGCAGCTGACTGCATTAGCTGAAGCCTGAAGCCCACTTTTCCCTCATAGTTGCTTGGTTCATAGATTCATAGAATGGTTCAGGTTGGAAAGGACCTTAAAGATCATCTAGTTCCAAGCCTCCTGCCATGAGCAGGGACACCCCCTGGTAGACCAAGTTGCTCAAGGCCCCTTCCAGTCTGGCCTTGAACACTTCCAGGGAGAGGGTGGGACATCCATGACTTCCCTGGGCAACCTGTTCCAGTGTCTCACCACCCTCATTGTGAAGAACTTCCTTCTGACTTTCAGTCTACACCNNNNGGATCACCTCTCTCAGCCTACTGGTCGCACTTCTCTTGATGCAGTTGGCTTTCTGGGACACAAGCAAACATTGCTAGCTTGTGTTGCGTTGTTTGTTGACACCCCCGAGTCCTTCTCCTGAAGGCTGCTTTCAATACGTTCACCATCCAGCCTGTATTTGTGCCTGGGATTGCCTCAACCCAAGTACAGGACCTTGCACTTGGCCTTGTTGAATCTCATGAGGTTGGCAGTGGCCCACCTCTCAAGCCTGGTGTTGGTCACTACAGAAAAGGGGTGTGGGGGTGGGTGTTGTATGTGGGAGTGTTTGGCTGAAATGTTTTCTTCATGTTTTCCAGTCCCCATAGTCCTGAAGTACCACACCTGACGGGGCAGATGGAGACTTCAGTGGAGCTGGCCCTGGGATAACCAAACTGTTGTGTAATTTAAGCAAGATATTTGTATATAGCTTTGAAGTTGTTTTCCTCCAAGGAGCAAGGAGGCAGCAGCAAGTAGCCAGTTCTAACGGAGTGTTTTAAGAACTGCCAAATAACCCTGGGGTTTTTTTTCCCTTTTGGTCAAATACCTGCTCCTGCTGTCAGACTTTTTTTTTTTTTCCTAGTAACAGGAGATTCAGTTCCCAAACTGCCTGCTTTGTGGAATTCTGGGTCTCTGGTTTGGAGCTGGCTACGTGCTGCTAAGGTTTATCTGTATATATGGTTAAGTTCTAATATTAATTAAATACTGTTCAAGCAGTTCCTTGCTGCCTGCTGTTGGAGGCAGAGGGGGCTCTGTCCTGTCAGAGCAAAGGGATGGGAAAAATGTCTGAAGAGAAGCATATAATTCTGTTACAGGGAACAGGAACTGAGCCTTCGTTCTTTGGAGAACTGCAAGAGTATTGTTTCTCTCTTCCTCAACAAAAGGGGGGGAAAAAGAAATAATTAGGATCTGCAGTCCAGAAGACTTTCCAGTCCTGAAATGGGAATGTGCAAGCTCAGTTTTCAGTATCACTGCTTACAGCGGTGACTAAAGACATTCCAGTAAACCTGTTTTTGACTGTATATCTGGAGTTCCTGCACATCCTAATAGTATTCCAGAGGACAACCAAGGCTTTCAGCTGCTGGGAGTCCCTAAGAAAGGTTGCATCAAGTGTTTTCCTCACCAGAAGCGTGAAGTGTGTGTAAAGGCTGGCTCTTAGTCCAATGATGAGGTGCAGAAGTTATCCTGAAACCAGTCCAGGTGGACAAGTCTGCTTCATATTCAGAACCCTTCACCTTGACATAGTGTTTATGGTCCCAAACACCAGCCTGTTTCCCTTCCCTGTGATCCAGCTGGCTGAGGGTTGTACCCAGACAGATGAACCAGGATTGTTGGGGAGATGTAGGGGCCCCTGTGCTGGACTAAACAGGAGCTGAGCTCCTCCATGTATGGGTGAGATTGCTGCATTTTGGTTGTCTCTACCCTTGGTGTCAGGTTTTGGTGCCATTTCTGTATGCCTTTTATTTTTGGGACCTTAGTTCCTTCCAGCACTAAGCCTGGGACTTTTCCTGAGGCAAGATCATGCTTTCCTAGATTGGTTGGGATTTTTGCTGTCTCTTTTCTGATAATAGAAGGATCATCCCATTTAGCATTTGTCAAGTAATACTGAAATGGGAAATGGTGGCCCAGAGAATTCACAGTACCAGCTTTCTCTTCTAAACCTACCCTCAGGACCTTGTACACAGTTGCTACCTGCATAGCTGTGTGCAGAGAACGGGTTTAAAAGTGAATATAGCAGTCTAGAATGTCAGATGTGATTAAAAGTTCTGCTTGGCCTATTGCAATATAAATAGGCCCCCCCCCGTGGGCCCTGCTCTCCTCAGGTAGAAACCAGAAAGCTGAGCTGGAATTTTCCTCCTGAAATGTCAAATGGTTTTAAGATCATGCATCCAGTGCAAGGGACAAAAATCCTGCCTACACTTTAGCTACTTTCCATCTGCAAGGTGGATGAATAGGAACTGTTTGTCTTCAGAGCGGCTGCAGGTCTCACTGAGCTATCAGATACCTTCCCTGCCAGTTGAAAGTGAGTTAATGGCACCAGGAACCTGTGTAATGGCTGTGCAGTGCCTGCCAGGACAGGTTTTACTCGTGCTGGAAAAGCCTGCCTGTACCTCTGGCTTTCTTTTCCAGTACCCTTTTGACTTTGCTGCTGCCACCCACAGAAGGATCTTGGTGCCCCAGCAGTGTGTCAGGACTTCAGATCCCTTTTGGCACCAGGTCTGAGAGAAGTTTGTTTTGCAGGGGCTTGCTAAAGGCAAAGCCTGGCTTTAAAGCTGGGCTGAGTGCTTTGGAAAATGAATGCTAGTAGGGCAGACTTCATAACAACTCTGTTGTATTCAATAGTTATGACTATTTCTGCCATGCCCTTTGTAGCCCTGGCCTTGCAAGGGTTTGGCAGATCTTCACCAGCAACAAGTGCATAGGGAGAATTGCCAGGTAGGGTTGAATTCTCCTCAGTGCTGGTACCAGCACAACACTCAAGAGCCGCTGTCAGTATCATGCTGGCAGTGTGCTGCATCAGACAAGCACAAATACTTTACCAGCTGACCCAGATCCATGGAAAATGAGGTGGCTGGGTTTGTGTCCTTGATCCTGCACTGTTTGTGTCTTCTGTCTGCCTTCAACTCACCCTTTGGTACCAGAGACTAGACCAGGTTCACCCCAGACAGCTGAACACAGGCAGGTGGCTCCTGCTTTCCTCTCCAGCTGTTCTGGTCTGCTTCTCCAGGATCTCCCAGGAAGTTGGGATGCAAGTGGGTATATTTGAGATGCAGGGCAGGGAGAGCTGCCATGGTCAAAGCCTTCCATACACTTCTCTGAGTTGCCATAATTAGATGTTGCTATGTTTTGGGTTCAAGGTACTGAATTCTGGGGTCATCCTGAACACAGACCTCAAGGGACCAGTCCTAGCTTTGAGAGGCAGCAGCAGCAAGTCAACAGTTCTGGCAGGTGATTTTAGTTAAAGACTTTATTGAGCAAGTAGACTTGTTTTGAGTCTGTAAAAACCATGACACTATCTGGTCCCAGGTATGTTAGAGAACATTACTCCTTATTGTATTCTTTTGAAATACCAGTGTCTTTGTGTCACAGCCTCTGCTGTCCCACCCTAGATTGGTGGCAAGAACTAGTAAGTGGAAAGGCTTGCTGCCAGCAGTTTGGGTTAGTTTTCACTTGAGGTGTTATGGAGATTTTTGTAGCAAAAACAATTCTTTCTCCCAAGTGTGTTTTATCCATTCCGCCTTTATGCAGAGGGCAGGCTTCACTAGCTGCTGTTTTCCATGATTGCATTTTTACAGGGAACAGTATGGCTGTTTGGCTGGAGTGTGTTCCTCCTACAGCACAGGTTCCTTCTGCTAGGCTTTAGTGGTGACCAGTGGGGTGAGACCCTAAAAGCATAGGGGCTGCAGGACTCCACGTTTGCAGTGATGCTGCAGGTGTGCAAAGGTCTCCCCACTCCCAGCTCTGGAAGCTGAACACAGCAGAGGGGAAGAGACCTCCCCTTGCAGAACAGGAGTTGCTGGTGGGGCAGGGTGCGAGGAAGTGGCCTGGGTCCCATGGTGGGAAGGACCTCAGGCCACTTCCTGCAGGACACCACTGGTAAGCAGGGAAGCACTTCAGCTTCACCGACTCCACGGGGGCAGCGGCAACGGCCTCCTGACTCTCGGATCCATCTCTTGTGCTGCAGCTATCAGCAGGCGCCGCGTCATGTGCGGACGCATGGAACTCGTTGCCTACCACGCAGAAAACGTGGGGACAGAAGGCCCAAAGATTCCCCAGAGTTCCGGTCGGACTGCTCCCCAACTACACGCGACGGTACTATGGAGAAAGGAGAAAGCGGGATGCTCCGGCTGCGGCAGCCAAACGCAGCCGAAATAAACGGCTATAAACCGGCTCTGTGGCGTCCGCAGTCCAGGCCGATGGCGAAGGGCGGGACCCCCACGGCTACGCCGACCCTTCCAGAGCAGAGTCCCCCGCCCGCAGCCTCTGTTTCTGAGGTGCAGGCGGAAGTACCACTCCATTGGCTGGGCCGCCCGCGCCGCCGCCGCTGATTGGTGGTTCCATGGCCAGGGGCGGGAGCAGTGCGGTGGTAAAGATGGCGGCGCCAGCCCGCAGGAGTGTTGTGTTCGTGACGGGAAACGCAAAGAAACTGGAGGAGGTGAGGGGGAGCCGGCTGTAGCAGGGACTAGAGAGGTCCGGTCCGGTGCGCTTTGGTTCGGTCTGTTCTGGAGCACCTCTGCTATGAAAACAGGCTGGGACTGTTCAGCTTGAAGAAGACTGGGGAGTACCTGAAGGGACTTTTTACGAGGGACTCTAGTGCTAGGACGAGGGGAGATTTAGATCAGAAGTGAAAAAATTCCACCCTGTGAGGGTGCTGAGGCACTGGAACAGATTAGATTGCCCATGAAGGTTGTGGCTGCTCCATCCCTGGAAGTGTTCAAGGCCAGGCTGGATGGGGCTCTGAGCAACCAGGTCTGGTGGGCAGGAGGTTTGGGATTGAGCAATCTCTAAGGACCCTTCCAAGCTGAAACATTGGGTGATCTTGAAACCAGGGTCCCAAGCAAACTTGTCTCCGGAATCCTGCAGAGAATACTTTGGGCTGTGATAAGATCTGGTGCAGGTCTTTAAATCCTTACATCAAGTAGAATGAAGGCGGTAAAGAAGCAGATTACATGGAAAATTAAAAAAGCCAGGAGGACTAAGTACTTGCACCACCTTGCTTGCTGGTAGAGACTGATGAACTGGAATTAAATTTTAGTTCAGTTAAATTTTAGTTTAAGTTTTAGACTGTGGCAACAATGCTTTGAATCTACTGCTACTGTCAGTGGGAATCAAGTTCCCTCAGGGTTTGAATGGAGCTGAAGTTGCAGAGTGGCTAGAAACTTTTCATTGTTAGCACTCACCAAAAGCCATCAGCATATTTAACTTTCATTTGGCATCTGCTGAGATGCAAATAGATTCACGGGAGCTTTTGCTAAACTTTTCTATGATTCTGTGGTCTGGTCTGGTGGGGCCTGGTCTGTGAGACCAATTTCCCTCTCTTTTCCCTCCACAGGTCACTCAGATCCTGGGGGATTCTTCTCCCTACACACTGGTTGCGAAAAAAATTGACTGTAAGTTGGCAGTGGGTCCTGGGGGATCGTGGCAGCCCAGCCCAGGCTACCTCCTCAGCACTGGCCTTTGTGTCCCCAGTGCCAGAGTACCAGGGGGAGCCAGATGAGATCTCCGTGCAGAAGTGCCGTGAAGCTGCTCGGCAGGTCCTTGCTTTCTTGTTTCTCTGTCCTGGTGGCCAGAGCGGTGGTCTGGCTGTGGGGGAACTCCAGCCCCAGCATGGTGGGAGGCAGCCAGGAATTTCAGGGCTTCCACCCCAGCCTTGAGGAAAGACAGGGATATATCTGGGCCTGGCCTGTCCTCCTTGCAGTCCTGTCACCCAACTTTTTCTGGCCTGTGCTGGGTGGTGGTGAATTTCTGCCAGCAATGTGGTGCTTTGGCAGTCGTGCTGTTGCTCCTCTGAACTCATTTTAGCAGCAGTTTCTGCAGTCCAGGCGAAGTGGCTGCAGGAGACAGTTTTATGTCAGATGGAGCTTTTGTTCTATCACCTTCCAGAGGTGTCTCTGGCATGGGAGTCTTAGAAGAGCCAAGTGATGACTGGGACTCAAAGAAAATGCTGGTGTGTCTCCAGGATAGTCTTTCCCTTTCCTTGTGCTGTGTGCTCATTCCTGTCCCGCAGGAGGGCAGGGGGTGTTCAATTTTCTCCATGTGAGATCTTCTATACAGTGGCCATTCTGCCTGCCTGCAAAGACCACAGGTTTGATCATGTCACTCATGTTATTGTGAGTTTGGAGACGGTGCCTTCCTGTAGGTCTTATATTTCCATTCCTTGGATTTCTGCTGTAGGTTCAGGGACCTGTTATAGTTGAGGATACCTGCTTGTGCTTCAATGCCCTGGGGGGACTTCCAGGACCCTACATGTAAGTAGACAGGTATTTGCTTCACCTTTCATGTTCCAGAGTTAGTGGCACAGGCTGGTAGTGCACTGCGGGGTTTCTCCAGATGTTGGAAGCAGTAGAGTCAGGGAGGTAGTTACTGGGGTGTGTCCTCAGCTTCATTCTGCACCCCAAGGCCTGGACTTGACTCCTCAAGTCCTTCAGTAAGTCATGGTACAGGATGAGAGAGAGACAGAGCTGAATTGTTTGGCTCTGACTTTTGATCTGCAGTGCCTGCGCTCACAGCCACCTGGCAGCCTGGCCCTGCCTTTAATCCAGCCAGTAACAAGATCATTACATCACAGTGCAACACTTCTGATAAAAAATTAACTTTTAGTGCAATATATTCTTCCTAACTACTTCTGCTGAGCTAAGCAGTGACATGAAGGCTTTATATGATGTTGGGGTTAGAAGTAGATGTGAACAAATCAAGATGATGAATGTATTTCAGCACATTTAGGAGGGCTGCGAAGATGCAGGCAACAATGCCTCAAAAATGCCCGTATAGCAAAAATGAATCTTTCTTCTCTTGTTCCCCTTCAGAAAATGGTTCCTGGAGAAACTCAAACCAGAAGGTACTGCTTCCTACATTACTACTCTGCATGAACCTCAGTCTCTTCTTCACAGGGTGTTGTTTCCCCCAGTAGCTTCAACATCATTCCTGGATCCCCAGACTCCTGGTGCAGGGCTTGTGAGAACTTCTTGTTTGTCATCAGTGTGACCTGGAAGTGCTGCTGCTGCTTTTGGCTCCTGTGCAAGCCCCTCTCTACTAACACTCTCCTCTCCTGGCACAGGAGATCCAAGGCCAAGAGTGTGTCTGCAGACACCAATGCTATAAGCATTAACCATGTGAATTCAGGGTGGCCTTCAGTCTTTGCAGGTGCTACACACTCGTTTCCTACTGCTCACAAATTGACAGCAGGGCCCTGCAGCCCACGCTGTATAGAAGCTGAGGCTCTGGCTTTAGTCCCATGAGGGACTGAGCTTTGTCGCCTTCTGTATTCTCCCTGGTGGATGGGAATGTCAAAGGCTCCCCTGATCTGTGTGTAGGTGGGTGCATTGCGCTCCAACAGAAAGGCAGTAACGTCAAGATCCTTTATGTGTTGCTCAGGCCTCTACAAGCTGCTGGCTGGGTTTGAAGACAAATCTGCTTACGCCCTCTGTACCTTTGCGTTCAGTACTGGAAACCCGGAGGAGCCCGTGAAGCTGTTCAAAGGCCAAACTCACGTAGGTGGTGTTCCTATGGGAGTACACTGTGACTCTTAATGGGAATTTGTCACAGCATTGGCTCAGTTGAGGACAGTTTTAGTGGTCCCTGGGTCACTGAAAATCCTCAGGGTTTCTCTATGATGGGAGCAGCTGGGGAATGGCAGGTGCTGAATGCTGCAGCCCTTTTGCCCAGCTGTACATGTCAAACTCTATGTTACCTCAGACTCTTCAGCTCCCTTTCCCTGTGACTTTGATGGAAGTGCTGTAAAACCACATCTTAAGGTTTTGAGTGTTTTTGCTTTCTTCTGGCAGGGGTTGATAGTGGAGCCCAGAGGCCCACGAGATTTTGGCTGGGATCCCTGCTTTCAGCCAGATGGGTACAACCAGACGTAAGTGCTGTTTCACCTTAAATAAGGAAAAGCCAAATTTGAGGTTGTGGACCTACTTATGAGGAAGGGTGTCAAGACAAAGCACCTTCCTGGTTTGTGGTGTGTTATGAGCAACCCCTGGGTAAGGATGGGGGTTGTTGGCTTAGCCAGTGCCACTACCAGTCGAGCAGAGGATGAATTTGTTGTGACTAGGGGACACTTGCTTTAGTGTCTCTGTTGCTAAGATTTGCGGTTTCTGTTTCCTCCAGCTATGCTGAACTGCCCAAGGCAGTGAAGAACTCAATCTCACACCGTTACAGAGCGCTCAGCGAACTCTCAGCCTTCTTCCTTCAGAACAACTCAACAGAGCCCCACTCTGGTCCCAGCTAACCTCCTTGGAGTGTGTTGTCTCTGTCACGTCCTGCCCCAGGAGAGTCGTGCTCTGCTGTAGTTTGTCATTAAAGCTGCTCCTTGTGAAGTCACTGATACTCTTTTTCCTGTGTTTGTTGCTTCATAAGTGTTTTGTAGCCCAGCAGGTCTGGAGTATTCAGGCTGCTTGGTTTGTGCCTCATGGGGGGCTTGCAGGGGCTGCTTTGCCTGGGAATGCTCTGTCCTGGCTCTGCTTGGATGATCCCTGTTGCTGTTTCCATTTGGGATATTTCATGTTGGAAAAGCCCTTCTAAGCTCAGTTGAGTCCAACCATTAAACCACTACTATCCCATGTTACTGTGCACCATGTCTACATGTCTTCTGAGTACCTCCACCTGCTTGGCCTAGGCCAGGCCTTGACAACCCTTTTGAGGAAGAATATCTTCCTTATACTTAACCTAAGTTTCCTCTGGCACAACTTGAGATTGTGCTCTCAGGTCCTGCTGTTATTTTGGAGGACAGAACTCGCCTCACTGCAGGCTCCTTTCAGGAGCCTCCCTTTCTCCAGGCTACACCCCCTCAGCTTCTCATGGCATTCGTGCTCCAGACTCTTACCCAGCTTTGTTGCCCTTCTGTGGACACGCTCCAGCCCTTCAATGTCCTTATTGGCTTGAGGCTTTCAGAACTGGATCCAGTACTCGAAATGCGGCCATGCCACAGGGAGTCATTTCTCTCAGGCTGGCCCTACAACTTCACTGAGTTAACCGCGCCCGCTCCCGGCAGCCAATGGGAAGTGGCCAGAGATAGTAACAGCCAACGGGGAGCGGCGGGCAGGAGCGGCAGCCAACGGGATGCGGTGTCTCTGTGGGTAGCCAATGGCAGCGCGGCGCGCGCTGATTGGGTCACTGCGCGGCGCGGGTGCGGTGCCGGCCATGGAGTTGCTGCCGCGCGGACCTGCAGAGTTCGGTTCGGCCCGCTATTGGGAGCGGTTCTTCCGCCGGCGTGGGCCGCGACCCTTCGAGTGGTATGGGACGTTCCCCGAGCTCCGTGCCGTGCTGCGCAAGTACGTGCGGCCCCGCGACAAGGTGAGACCCAGCCCAGAGCCCGGGATCCGCGGAAACTCAAGAGCTGCCAGCTCCGGTGCTTGAATCACCCGTATCGTCCCCACAAGTCGCGATCGTGGCCCTGCGGTTGCGCTGCAGTGCTTGGGAAAAGGTGGGGGGGAGTGTGAGCCAAAGCTTCCCGAGTGGCCAAGGCGGCAAATGGCATCCTGGTTTGTATCAACACTAGTGTGGCCAGCAGGAGCAGAGAAGTGACTCTCCCCCTGTACTGGGCACTGGTGAGGCCTCACTTTGAGTACTGGGATCAGTTTTGAGAACCTTGATATAAGGACATTGAGGGGCTGGAGTAGGTCCAGAAAAGGGCAGCGAGGTTGGGGAAGCTCCAGGAGCACAAGTGCCCTGAGAAGCAGCTGAGGAAACAGAGGGATTTAGCTTGGAAAGGAGGCTCAGAGGAGACCTTGCGTTCTACAGCTACATGACGGGAGCCTGGAACGAGGTGGGGGGCAACCTTTTCTCCCAAGTAGTAAGTGATGGAATAAGAGGAGATGGTGTTAAGTTGTGCCAGAGGAGGTTTAGGTTGGATATGAGGAAGACTTTCTTCCCCAGAAGGGTCATCAAGCCCTGAAACAGGCTGCCCAGGTGCAGTCCCATTCCTAGAGAGAATGGCTGCAAGGTGCAGCAGGGGAGGTTTAGACTATTGTAGTCATTTGAACTTTAACCAGGTGGGATACAAACCAAGGGTTTGTTTTTTTGGGTATTAGAATGTATTCACTGAGGGGCTCATTGGGCATCAGAACAGGCTGACCAGGACAGTGGTCATGCCTCCATCACCTGGGGGCATTTAAATGATATGTAGACATAGCGCTGAGGGCCATGGCTTGGTGGTATCCTGGTTTAACAACTGAACTTGAGTATCTTAAAGATCGTTTCCAACCAAAGAGATTCTGTGATATGGAAATGTTGGCTTAGAGACCCAGAAAGTGGATTTGGGGTGCTGGGGCCTTATTTTTAAAAGGGCTCATGGCCAAGGCTGATATTTGCTTTGGGGCATGTTTCCAGGGGTCTCACCACCATGCTGCTCTTGTGCCACTCTCCAGGTTCTCGTGGTGGGCTGCGGCAACTCTGAGTTGAGCGAGCAGATGTATGATGTGGGGATGTGCGAGGACATCGTGAACATAGATGTTAGTGATGCAGTGATCCATCAGATGCGAGAACGAAGTGGGAACAAGAGGCCAAAGATGAGCTATGTGCTGATGGACATGCTTCAGATGGACTTCCCTGATGCCCATTTCCAGGTGGTTCTGGACAAAGGCACGCTGGATGCCATCCTCACTGACGAAGAGGAGGCCACTCTAGCCAAAGTAGACAAGATGTTTGCTGAGATTAGCAGAGTCCTGCAGGTAGGAGGACGCTACCTTTGTGTCTCCTTGGCTCAAGCCCACGTGCTAAAGAAAGCGGTAGAATACTTCTCCCAAGAAGGCTGGGTCGTACGTATCCATCAGGTGGCCAGCAGTGGGGACAAACAGCAGTTTGTCCTACCTGTCTTTATCTATGTCATGACAAAGTTCAAGAAGATCCCTGGATCAGCAGCACAGATCCTGGAGATCTGCCCTGAGGAGCAGGACAAGCCAATGCGGATGGAGAGCGCTGAGCGGCTGGTGGCAGCAGTGAAGGACCGTCAGCATTACGCCCTGCTCTGCAGCCAGCTGAGTAAAACCCCCTGTGCGGAGCAGGTTTCCCTGGATCTGTGTGACAAAGAGAGTGGGAGGCCTCGCTACACACTGCACGTGGTTGACAGTCCTCTGGTGAAACCTTCTCAGGACAATTGCTTTGCCATCTTCATCAGTGAGTACAGCCACTGTTGCCTATAGTGAGACTGTGCTCTGGCCAGGATCTGCAAAATGACCAGTGGTCCTGGTCCTGCTGAAATCAGGGTTAGAGAGGGAAATAACCCACCTGTGTGAGGTTTGGTTGATATTTTAGTCTTGGCTCTTTGGTGTGACTTGTGGTTTGGGTGGTAGAGGTCTGGTATGCAGCTTGCAGGCTAAGTGAATGCCAGTCTGGCAGTGGGAGATGCTGCCTAACCTACTTCCAGGGTGGTGGTTCCTGCCTTGATGTTGGTGACAGCTGCCATAGTATGTCACTGCAGAAAGCCAGAGCACAGTGGATGCAGCCAGAGAGGTATAGCTGCTCTGTGCTGGTGTCCTAACTTGTCAGAGCCAGGCTGTTCTTCACTCTGTACTTCACTTTTTTTGCACTTGCACTTCATGTTGATGCATCAGGGTCTGTCACCAGGGAGGCTTATCTAAACCTGCAGACAGGTTGAGAGGCTGTTGGATACCTCTTTCTTACAATGTGGTTTCTCTATCCTCTGGCATGAGCTTGCCCAAAATGGTGAAGAACCTGGCTATTTTGATGTGTGGCTCTAGGGATGTAGTGATACCTCCTCATGTGGTCTTCCCATTCTCTGTGACTCCTTTCTTGAAAGCCAGGGTGATTGCTTGAGGTCTGGCCCATGCTGATGGCAGCCCCTTCTACAGTCCCACAGGGCAGAGAAACCGAGTGGCTCTTTGGGACGGAGGAAGGGCGGCGGCAGCTGGCCATCAGCGCAGGCTTCAGGCGCCTGGTCACAGTGGCCCTACACAGGGAGCAGCACTACGAGGGCATGGCCGGCATCCAGGCAGAGCTGTCAGGGAAGGTGATGGAGCTGGCCCCACCGGGCCTCCCCGCCCAGCAGCAGGTGAGCCCCAACACCTGGCACACTTGCTTGCCTTCCCCAAAACCAGGGCTAGGCAGTGAGACCCCCTTCTCCAAGGGAAACCAAGCTGCAGCAAGTGATCTGGCTGCCGTGGTGGGGATGGTCTGGCCTCAGCTGTAGCTCCTTTTGGTTTTCCCTCCAGCTGACAGCTCTTGCTTGGAGGCAGAATCCAAGGTGCCTGTGTGACAGGATTCAGTGTGAAGTCCTTGCCCTCCAAAACCTGGCATGCCAAGTAGACATCCCAAAACCCTGACACTATGCAGCCTCTTCTTAATCTTACCTTTAACTGTTCCTGGCCATTCAATCTCCTTCTTCTGCCCTGACTCCCCAAACCTGAGCTGTTGCAATAATTCTCCTTGTACCTCAACAGGTGCTTATGAGAGGGAAGCTGGTGTCCCATGTGCTGGTCCCCATGTCCCCTGTGGCTGCCTTCAGCACATCCTGCTGCTCCTGCACCATGTATATTTTGTCCTGGATCTTTAGCTGTGGTCAGGACAGCGGGAACACAAAGGTCTGTTCCTGTAACCTTGTCTTTCTCACACTACTCTCTGTCCTCTGTGCAGGTGCCCTTCCTGTCTGCAGGTGGAGACATTGGGGTGCGGACAGTGCAGCATCGTGACACCAGCCCCTTAAGCGGAGAGTATGTCGTGGAGGATGTGAAGGGAGATGGCACCTGCTACTTCCGGCGTCTTATCTTCCTCTGCAACAGGAATGTGGTGCAGTCAGAGGCTCGGCTCTGTGCACCACTGCCTCTCCCAGGTACCTGGGGCATGTCAAGTGGCTGGGAAGGGGCAGGGGTCAAGGGTGACTTTTTGGAGTGGCAGAGTGAGATTGATTCAAGTGGAAGACAAAAGTCCTGCTGGGACCTGTTGCCTTGTCTCGGAGCGGTACTGGGAGCATTTTCACACTCCACTGTTTACGTTTTGGGTGGTATAGGGACTGGGGGTGACTGGATGCCCAGAAAGTACGCCTGTCCCTCATCTTGCTTTAGTAGCCAATGCCTTCTGTCATTCAGGCCAGAAGAAACGGAGGAAGGACAAGAAGAAACCCAGCCCTGCTGAGCCACCTGCAGCCATTGACAAGAGTTACCTGTGCTGTGAGCATCACAAGGCCATGGTTGCAGGGCTATGCCTGCTAGGAGGCCCTGATCCCCTCCCAGGTGATGAGGCCAACAGTGGAAGGTTGTGCTGGGGCATGTGCACACATCCCCAAGATCCAGCTCCTTGGGAAGGGTTTTCTTGGCCAGGGTGCTGCTTGAACCCTTCCCAAAGTGGTTTGGAGCTGGTGAGTGGGACAAGTAGTGGGAGTGTGACCATCCTGGTTGCTCACTGGGTGCTCTCCATTGGCAGGAACCTCTCTGACAGTGTTGGTGGTGGGACTTGGTGGGGGCAGCCTGCCCCTCTTCATCCATGACTACTTCTTGAAGGCCTTTGTCTCTGTGGTGGAGATCGATCCCTCTATGCTGGAGGTGGCCACACACTGGTTTGGCTTCTCCCAAGGTGACCGGATGCAGGTGCACATCTCCGATGGCCTGGACTTTGTGGCCAAGATGGCAGCTGAAGGTATAATGTTGCAGACCATTTTGGGCATGTCATTGAGCCCATTGTGTGCTGGGGACTAGTGCCCTGGACTGCTTTCACCCTCTGCTTACTGCCCCTGCCCATCTCCTGCCACATGTCATGAGCTGTAGCCTTCTCAGATCTCTGCAACTCATGGGCTTGTCCTTGCCTCCCCTGATATCAATGGCTGCTGCCATGGGAGTAATTTGGAAGGAAAAACCCCAGAAGAGAGAAGTGGTTGTAATATGGCAAAGGGGGTGTCTTGAGCGTACCATTTGTTGCCTCTCCGCTGTGTGTGGCTCATCCCAGGTGATAACAGCTCTTTGTGCTTCCTTCTGCAGCCCCATCCCAGTTTGACGCCATCATGTTCGATGTGGACAGCAAAGATCTGACAGTAGGGATGAGCTGTCCACCCCCAGCCTTTGTGGAAAAGCCCTTTCTGCAGAAAGTTGAAACCATCCTCAAGGCAGAAGGTAGAAGGGGAGCTCCAGCTGTGTTCCTACAGCCGGGCTGTCCAGCTCTCTGTGGGGTTTGACTAATAGGGCTGTGCCACTGTTTCTTGTGGAGAACAGCAGCCATGGCCAGGATTCCACTACGTGTGGCATCCACCACTGTCGGCAGGTTCCAGATCTGGGTGTTTCAGAGGGGTTGTGACAGCAGGGAGCAGGGTGGAGCAGGTGGCCTGTGGTGGTGCTGCTGGATCAGACTGAGACATCCCAAGAAAGGGGGGCTAAGAAGGGTTGTGGGAAGGATGAGGGTGTAGGTGGTACCTGGGAACATACCATGTGGCCACCCACAACCTGCATGGCAGCAGGGACACAGAGCTGGGCCAAGGGCACCAGGAAGATGCTGGGACTACTCGCACTGCCATGGGGGAGATGTTGGCACTGAGGTGACATTGAGTGAGCAGTGTTCCCAGAGCATGCAGGGTGGTGTACACAGGCTGGTGCTGAACTGCCATCCCTCTCACCCTGCTGCAGGAGTCTTCATCCTCAATTTGGTTTGCCGTGATGCCCGGCTGAAGCAGTCTGTCCTGGCCACCCTCAGAGAAGTCTTTCCACTGCTCTATGTCCGCCGCATTGAAGGGGAGGTCAATGAGATACTGTTCTGCCAGTCCAGCCTTGAGGGCCGGCGCAACCCTGCAGAGTTGGGAGCACGTGCTCGGTTGCTTGAAGAGGCCCTGAGGCAGCCTGGATGCCCCTGGGACAGCTCATATGTGCTGGCAGACATACTGCAGGCTGTCAAGATCCTCTGAAGGTCTAAATAAGAGAGGGTCCTCACATGGTTGCTGTGGCCCGTCTACAGACCAGTGCCTATGGCTGGGACTGCCAACCTTGGGAGGCTAGTGGTGGTCTGGGTCTCCCTGAAGGATGGGACTGGGATGGGGAGGTGCCTGCAGTGTGGCTCCTCAGGAAGGGATCTGGGACCCTGGAGGGCTGTGCAGCCCAAGGGATAGTGCTGGGATGGTGAGAGGAGGAAGATGCTGTGGGACTGGCAGGACTGTGCGTTTGTCCCCATTGCAGGAAAAACATCCCTTGGACCATCCCATTTGCCTCCACCATGGGTCCTTCCCTCTCCATCTCCAGTGTCTCCAGTCACTGAAGCAGAGCCTCTGTCCTGCTCCAAGCCTGATTGTGAATGTGTATGGCTGGGTTGAGAGCTGTGACAATAAAGTGCTCAGGGCTGCTCTGAGGCCCACAGTACTTTGCTGGACTTGTTTGTGGCGTGCCCAACAATGCTAGAAAAGATACAGTCACTTCCACTCATCAAGGGCATGTCCTCCCTGCCGCGGCCTGCAGAGACTCAGCTGTGGGCGCTCTACCTCACTTACCCTTTCGTGCAGGTCTGTCTTCCTGGAGGATGGTAAGGTGATGGGAAGATACCCATCACGATGATCCTATTCCTGCCCACAGGGATCATTTTGCTTCAAGAGGATTTCAAAGCCTTGTCCCTCCTTGGGTTTAGCTGAAGAGCTGACCTGGATGTCCTGGCTGATTCTAGAGCAGCTGACCTGCTGGCTTTTCCACATCTCAGTATCACTGTCAAAAACATCTCACCAACTTCTCAGCTTGTGCACCTTGTCCTGCCAGGGTGGGCTGCTGCTCCTCATCCTGTCCTTCCTCAGCAGGACCCAGCTCCAACATGTTTAGGAACATGCACAATGATGTGTGAGCCAGAGGGTTTGCAGTTCTTCAACACCATGGGGGACATGAAAAGGGCATTGCAAGAGCTCATCCCCTAGACCAATGGGTACTGTAGCAATCATGTTGGTGCAGGAGACAGAGCTGTGCCAGGAGGCACTGTGGCATCTGTACCAACAGTAAGCACAACCCTCCAAGCAGTGGCTATGGGTATATTTTAATTTTCTAGTAGATTCTGCTGTGGAAACTTTTGTTCAGATCTTTTCTCCAATGCTCTCTACTTCACACAGAGGGGCAACTCAGTTCCCTGCTTTCTCTGTGAGCTGGTCTGTTTTGACATGGAGGTAGTAGATGCTTTTTTAAAAGTGATTATGATAGTTCACAGGCGCTGGCCTCTTCCTGCCTCAGATAAAGGATGGCAGTGTGGGAATGTGTTTCCCATGCACTCATGGCTCACTACCCAGACACTTCGCTGTGCTGTCCTGTGCTTGGGACAGCACGTGGTCCCTGGTCAATGAGTGAGACAAGGCTGGAGGTTGAGCTGGGTGGAAATTTGCCTGCCCCCATGTACTTAGTTTCTAAAGCTCCTCTGTTGTGAGCACTTTTTGGAGAGATCCATTATCCAGCCAGCTTAACAGTGGCAGATTTCTCAACTGGATCAGCAGTGCTGCAATTAGTCTATTTTTAACTTCGTTTTCAATTCTCACCGTAATGCCAGCGACATAGGTTTGTGTGTGTGAGCCCTTTTATTTTATTGAAACCATCTCTTTTCTTCCCCAGGAGCTTGTACAAAGGCTGCGTTCATCCCTCCCTTGTCCAGTCCTGCCTCTCTGTTGTGCTTCCTAATCACTGCATAATGTCACATCCTGGTGGCAAAACAAAAGCCATTTATTAGAAATAACGTAAGGATGGCGTCTTAGTTCAGTGCAGCTGTCCTCGCAGCTACTGGCAGCCCTAGAAATTTGGTCTGGTATTACATTTCAACTGGAAAATTGGCAAATTTATGACTGCTGCAAATACCTGAAATCCTCTGCTGCATGTAAAATGCTTTGAGGCCTGAAATAATTGATGTGTAGTAAATATTTGTCTCCTGGCAGGCAAAACATGCAGCTCATGTATGTGTTTGGTAACTGTATGTCTGTTAAACGTTTTGGCAGTGTACTCATGTTTATATCCCTCGCTCCTCACTTCCTCCCTTTGCAGCGTAGGCAATGGAAGTGGCAGGATAGAAACAAGCACTGCTGTCACTTAGCAACCTCCTCTGGCTTTGAGATGTTGAACTTTTTACCTTTCTGGATATCCCAGCACAAAAAGGTGAGGAGGCCATGAAACTCATGTGGCTCAGGCATGAGGCTGAAGCCAGCTGGGGCTGTGTTGATCCTGTCCAGCCCAAATTCTTCTTGGACATATCATTTTCCTGCTGCTGCACCAGTGAGCACTGAGAGTTGATGGGTCAACCCTGGGTTTCATGACCATGGGTGGAGGGATCCAGATGGTCATGCCCGGTCATGGAAGTCCTTTGTTCCAGGGTGACATTGACCAGACAGCTGACAGGATGGTGACACTGAGGCAGGTGGTGGTGGTGGTGTGCTGAACACATAACCCATGTAATAGAACCTCCTTGTGTGTCACAGGCCAAACCCCTGCTTTGCAGAAAGACTGCAGGTGGCTGGGACCTCAGGAAGAGGGTGGAGGTGGGTGGGGAGGTACTGTCCCTAGCTGAAAGCATGTCAGGTAGCTGGGAGAGATTTTGCAGTAGTAAGAGCTACTGGGGACTGAGCACTGGGGCAGCTTCCCTCTGTCTGGGAAGAGCTTTGCTGAGGTAAGTCTGGTCCTACTGCCCATGCACGGTAAGGGCACAGCACCACAAGGGCTGCAACAGCCACCTCCTGGATGGTGGAATTGCCTGGAAAGCATTTTGCCCATGAAATCTTCACTTAGGGAAGCACTTGGATAGCTTAGCATTTGTGACTCAACATCACAGGGCAGCAGAGAGGCAACCATGCTGGTCAGATCAGGGATTGGGGTGTCATTGTCCTTAGATCCATGAGTCAGCAGTGCCAGATACAGAAAGTGCCTCCTCTTTACAGGGCAAAATGTTGCAGCCACTACTTCTAGTCACAGCTCTGCAGTTGCTCTTTGACTTTATTTGACAATACATGGCTTTATTTAACAATAAATTACTGTATTTTTTTGCTGCTTCAAGGTCTGAGCTCTCCTAGCAGATCCATTGGCATAATGCTGACCAGCACCTTCACGCCAGTACTGTGGAACCTGGTGCTGCTGAGAACCTAGGATCTTCCCTGATGCACAGCGCTCCTCACCCACACCTCCTCCTGCTTGGTGTCAGTGAGCTGCCTGGAAAGCTGAGACTGGGTTTGTATCTGAAGCAGGAAGGAGGTGAGAAAGGTCCATGGAGAGAAGATAATGCATGTAGGAGCTTGCATCTTCTAAGTGTGTCCTGGGCAAAGGACACAGCCTTGTCTGTGCTCTGCTTTCCCAGGGCCCTGCCTTCTCTCCTGGCAGGCATTCATATCTAGCTTTACACTGCAGGCATCCACAAATCTCTCTGGTAGTTTAACGCAATTTTCACGAAGGGAATTGCACTAGTGTGTGTTTGTAAAGCAGCCTGGGGACCTCATCCAAACATCCTCAGATTTTAACACCATGCTGCCTGGTGAGGAAGAAGTGTCTGTGTGGTAGTTAGTTTGTGGGCTCAAATGCTACAGCTACATCCTGAAGCCAGGTTATTTTTGCTGTAATTTTTTCTGGAACAAACTTGCTTGTCTGCAGGCTTGAGCTGAAATTCACCGGAGGCTTTAGCAGGGCTGGGGGCCCCAGGCAGGCTGTGCTGTAGCTGGTGACATCTGGAAGTGAGCAGTCTACATTGACAGACAGCAGTGCCACCCTAGGGAGCACAGCACCCTTCCTGCCATGCCAGGGAGCAAAATGAAATGATAAATACTGTGGGGCACAACTGAGCACAGGGTAAAAATAGAGCTTGTTTTGTTGGTTAACCAGTGAGCAATGGCGACCCTGTGCTCCTGAGGATGTTGTCTGGTGTTCCCTAGGAAAACTGTTTCTTGCGTGGCCTTCTGTCACTGGTTTGGGTCTTCGTTTTCAGTGTTATTCACTACCAAGGTCTCTGCTACTGTTACCCCTGTTTCCTTTAATTTTTAATTTCTTTGAATACTAATAAAATCAGCCAGGCTGGGCTCTGCACAGAGATTTGAAACAAGCTGCCTGGAGAAAAGGTAGAAAAAAACAGAGACCTGAAGATACTTTCAGGTGCCCTTCGCTTCGTTTTCAATGCTCCCTTGGAGTTGTTCATAAAACAAGCACCCTCATGATAACATGGGCATTGATAACAAAAGTGGTCATGCCTTTTCCAGGAGGTGGGAAATCTATACTTGTATGTTTGAAACTGTTTTTTGGAGGGGAGGGTAGATTTTTGTATATGATGGAGTTGTGGGGATGAATGTGGTCACTTAGCGCCTTTAACTGAGCTTAAATGGGCAAACAATTGGTTTGGACTCAAACTTTTTCTAATCATAGATGTTTTCTTATTTTGGTCTTTCTTTTTAAACTGTGGAAGCCAACAAGAGCTAATGGAAGGATAATTAACTAGGTTAGCAAGCTGAAAATGTGTGTTGCCTTGATCCAAAGCATTGCATCTTTTTAAATCTTTGTCCATATCGCTTGGAGAGGCAATCCTATTGCCAGGCTGCTCTTCTGATAATCTGAATTATTTCACTGGTGCAGCACCAAGTTCTCTGATGCTCAGACACAGTGGATTAGGCCAGAATGCAGTACTGTCCTTCCCGACTTCCAGCCTCTGTAGAAACCCATTAATTGGAGGAAGGCCAGGCAGCTACTCTAGTGCTTCCTGGCAGAGCCTGCCTGCTCAGGAGCAGGGAAAAAAATAATCACACTGCTAATTGGCATAATTGTGTCAATATCTCCCAGGCCCCATCTAGATAGAAATGATGGCAAGGCATTCCCAGTGGCTGTGACACTGTGGAGGTGCTTCAGAAGCCATTTCTGCATTACATTGATAAAAAACTGTTCTGACAGAGTTAAAAGCAAAGTGCCCCTTTGTTTCCAGAGTTAGAAGTCAGTCTGTAGTAGAGAATAATTTTTTAGAATGATTAGAACTCTGGCCAAGAAGTTTTGATAATCCTCCAGATCGTTAGTATCTGTCATCCTGCGGAATGTTCACTGCTCCCTTCTGTTTCGCTTTTCATGCTGAGTGAGGCCGGTACCTGTTTTAAAAATAAAAGATAAATTTCTATCACTGCATGACTCCAAAGGCTTCTTTCTGGATAATTTTGTGTTGTGACGGCTGTTGGTAATCACAGATAAATCTCATCTCTTTTGCTCATGCTTTTTACTTGGCCTCAAGTATGCATTTTTAATTGAATCCACTGCAATGACACAGCTTAGACCTTGTTAGTGCTTCCCAACAAGCTACAGAACCACCTACCTGCTACTGGCTTCTTGAGCCAGACCTGACCCAGTTCTCTGACCCTGGCAGTTCTCCTGCCTGGAGATGAGTGTCAATGCTGTTTGCCAGGGCCCTTCATGTGCTGCAGGGATGGCTTCTGGTTCCCACTGCTTCTGTTCCCATCATGGGCTGAAGTTGGAGGAATTCAGCCACTGGAAGTGCTCCAAGATACCCTGCTCTGCAGATTGGGAAGGGCTGAAGTGGCTGCCAGGGCAAGCAGCTCCTTTGTGGCCCTATTCCCAGTTTTGCAAAAAAGTCCATACAGACCTCCTCCACTAGAGGCTGGTGTAGGTGGGCAGCCTTGCACTGGGGACTCAATGTGGACACTGTTGGGGTGGCTTCCTGTGGTTGGGGTTCTTGGGGTAGCATGGAGAGCTGGTGGTTTAGATCTGGGCAAACCTCAGTCCATGGCGGTGGGGTTAGCCCACCCAACCACTTGTGTGGAGTCAGGAGGTACTCCAGGCTGCTAGAAGTAGCCAGTGGATGCTGCCAGCCTCTGCCAGTAACTGGCTGGAGGCTGTGTCAGTTTTGAGCCACAGAGGGACCCCACTGCCTCCAGCTTCTGGGACCAGGAGGTGAATTTTCCCCTCTGCTCTCATGAGCCCTAACCTGGAGTATTGCATCCAGTTCTGGAGTCACCAATGTAAAAAGGACAGGGAAGTGTTTGAGCAAGTCCAGAGGAGGCCACAGGGATGATCAGAGGGCTAGAGCACCTCTGCTATGAAAATAGGCTGAGAGACTTGGGGGTGTTCAGCCTGGAGAAGGCTCTGGGACGCTTTATAGCAGCTTGCAGTACTTGATGGACCTACAGGAAAGCTGTAGAGGGACTTTTTACGAGGGACACTAGTGCTAGGACAAGGGGGATAATTTCAAGCTAAAAGAGGGGAGATTTAGATCAAAAATGAGGAAGTAATTCCTCCCAATGAGGGTGCTGAGGCACTGGAATAAGTTGCCCAGGGAGGTTGCGGCTGCTCCATCCCTGGAAGTGTTCAAGGCCAGGTTGGATGGGGTACTGGGCATTCTGGACTGGTGAGAGGTGGCCCTGCCCATGGCACAGGCTTCGCACTCCCCAAACCCCTCGATGGTTCCATGATGACTCTGTGACCGGTACCGGCCGGGGGCGGGGTCGCACAGAGATGGGCGGTTCGGGGGCTTTGGCGCATGCGCAGAACTCCGGCCGTTACCTGTCAGCGGCGGCGGAGCAGCGGTGGTGTGGGGGGATGGAGGGGCTTATCCCGCTTGTGAACCGGCTGCAGGATGCCTTCGCGGCGCTGGGCCAGAACTGCCTCCTCGATCTGCCGCAGATCGCCGTGGTGGGTGGGCAGAGCGCCGGCAAGAGCTCGGTGNTGTTCTTGTGAGTATTGGAGACTGTGGAAACAGCCCCCCCCTCAGAGCCGCGGGAATATACGAGGGGTGGGGGGGAAGGATGTTCCCGCTTCTGTCATCTGAAGGAGGGAGGAAAAAATGTGTTTAAAGCCCCAAATCATTAGGGAGTGTGTGTGCGGGTAGAGGGTCTCGTGGCCGTGCTGTGGGTATGGGCAGCTTCTCTTAAAACGGCAGGAGGGAGGAGGGGACGCGGGACCGTTCAGGGCGTCCCTGTCACGGGTAGAGCCGGGTACTGAAGATCTGATGTAAAAAACTTGTGGTTTATGAAGTCCNCGGCAAGAGCTCGGTGCTGGAGAACTGCGTCTCCAGGTGAGACGACGGCAGACGTAACGCACCCTCAGGGCTTCCCCTCCGTCCTCCGCGTCCTTGCCCCCCACCCTTCGCCGCTTTCCCGCTCTTTTCCCAACGGTCGNNNGATCTGATGTAAAAAACTTGTGGTTTATGAAGTCCCTGATACGTTTGCCCGGTTTCCTTGAGAGGTGTTTTTCGGAGCAAAGCTGTGATCCTCAGGCTGTGTGTAGGATCACAAGTAGTCGTGTGTGTCACCGGAGGTACTTTTATACGTGTAGGTCTTTTGTAAAGGTAGTATAATGTGCCTATAAAAATACGCTGTTCTGTATCTCCACTTGAGAATTTACTCTTGCTGTGTTAAATGTCAGTTCTTCATCTTTATGGTTGAAGACTGTGGCTACTGATGTTGACAGTACTGATCAAGTTTAGAAAGCACAAGCGAGATCATCGGAAATCATTACTGGTCATCACAGAATCACAGACTGGTGAGGGATGGAAGGAACCTTTGAAGATGATCTAGTCCAACTCCCATGCTAGAGCAGGATCACCTAGAGCACATCTCACAGAAACATGTCTAGATGGGGTTTGAATCTCCAGAGAAGTAGAATACACAACCTCTGGGCAGCCTGTGGCAGCATTCTGTTACCTTCACAAGTTATTGCTCTCATCAAATTATTACCATTTTCTTTAAATAAGTGTTTATAAAGTATTTTTGTAAACTTTTGACTTTTTGATCTGTGTGTCCATCAGGTTGCACAAAGCACACATGGAAGAAAAGAGTTCTTTGTTCTTATTAGTAAAGGTATTTTGGTCCCTGTGGTAAATCCTTGTCTGGGGAGGTACCCACCTGTGATTGTTTCTGCAGGGCATAGGCTGTGGGCTCCACCTGTTGTGATGGAAGGTGTTGCTGCTGCTACTTGCTTGTCCTTGTTCCCCTGCTAGAGGGATCTGCTGGACAGGTGAAGTTGTCCCATTGAGAGTAGCCTGCTCCCATCCTGGCTGCCTTGAGTGAGCAGAAGGCAAAAATGAGCAGTTTGTCCTAATCTGGCTTGTTTAGACAAGAGACTGCACAAGTGAAACATGGCCATTTCTAGGGAGTGTTATAAAGAAAAGCTAAGGACAATGTTTTCACCTACATACTTATTTAATGTGGACACTGCAAGAGAGTCTGTTCAGAGAAGAGCTTATAGGCTACTGTGAACCACAAGGCATCTGGAATTTGGATTCTTTCAACCACATTTTATGCATATTATCTTGAGATGTGGTAGTATCTAATCTGTAGTACTCCCCTACTTGCAAGCTTGGAGCCAGCTGCAAATGTGATGTTAACGTTCATTGCTTATTACACTCAGGTAATTATATTTTACTTGTGCCTTTCCACCAGAGCGAGTATGTACCGTCAGCAAATGTGTGTGTGTGAAGCTGCAAGAACATGATTGTGAGCCCTTGGAACCAGATTAATAAATATTGAGTTCGGTGGAGCATTTTGCTTGTGAAATCAGCAAAATGGACTGTGGCTCTTCTTAGTAAGCCTTAGGACATTCCTGTTCTTATGAGATAATGAAGCCACTCTCTGCAAGCCAGAAGTTTATTATGTCTACATCTGTCCTTGTTAGTGGTATATTGCATGACGCATGCAACTAACCACAGGGCAAACATTGGCTAATAGTAATGCAGCTTTGAACATCACATCAGAACAAAATAGGCCTAGTGTTGCTCTGAAGTTTGAACCTTAACTGTGATTATGTAGTATTGGCTATTTTTTGTTGTTGTTCTGTTGTGGGGTTTCTTTGTATGTTTTTACCACATGAATCATTATTTTTAGTGAAATTTTTAGCTTAGTTATCAGAGAGACATTCACGATTCCTTTCTTCAGAAGCAGCTACAATTGGCAAGATGAAGGCATGCTGTCCTCCACATGGAGAGCAGAGTCTAGCTATGGATGTACTCTATACTCTGAATATTCGCAAGTGTAGCTTTAGTGAAGTTATTAAGGTTGCTCTTAAGTCTAGGATCGGTTTAGTATATTTTACTGCTGCCTGTAGTCTATAGACCATTTTGTCCTTTTCAGTCTTTTACAGGGCCTTTGCTTGCGCAAGGATGACTTTTTTTTCACTTCAACAGAAGAAACCTATTTTCTAGCTTGCAGATGGTATCAGATTGAGGCTTATTCATGGAGCCTTTCCAGGCTACATTGTCTTACCCACCCAGTTTATGTATTACCATAACTTCTCAGGAGGGTTGTGAGGGCTGTGGCACTGGAATGGGAGGTGGTGGATCCCATCCCTGGAGGTGTTAAAAAGTGAGTAGATAGAGCCTTTGAGATCTCGGTCTAGGAACTGGGGAGATGTTGGGATGAGGGGTGGACTTTGTGATCCTGGAGGTCCTTTCCAACCATGAGGATTCTGTGATTTTATTCTATGATTTTTTTTTGTTTTGTGGAGTGACACATAGTTCTGGAAGTGGGATCTTGTTATTTCAGAAGCTGCTGAGTAACATACATCCATTACTGTCCTTGTTTATGTTGACACAGTATCTTTAATAGCTAAAACCAATCACTGAGTATGTTAGTATTTGATTGCTTGTTTCAGTTGCTGGTGTTGCATGAGGATGATTCTTTGTGTTTGCCTGTTCCAAGAGCTGTGTGGCACCTGGAACTACTTACGAGCAAGGCTGGTGTGGGGCAATGTCAAAGCTCCCAGCATAGCTGTTGTTGTTGTTACTATTTGGATTAGCATCCATTAAGGTGCTGGGAGAGTTTGCTCTTCACTGTTCCTCGCAGGGTGAGGAAACTGCTGCTTCTGTTAGTCAAGGACTGTTTGAAGGGTTTCCTTTCAGGATTCTGATTATATTTAGATGGAAACAGAGATTCCAGAGAGCACCCAAGGACACCAGTCATTTCCCTTTATGGGTTAGACTTCTGTTCCTAGCTGGAGCCTATGAAACTCCACATTTGAGGAAATAGTATTATCTGAAGAGCAAATATTCTTATCTGTTTCTGTTTGTAAATACTGAGCCGGTGTTTGAAGCAGAGGATCTAAGGCAAATTTCTGGTAGAAGCTGGTGGGAGAGAGATTGAAAAGCTCAAGAGAGGAATCAAACAACTGATACCAACAGATTGCCAGATGGGTGCTTTGCCTGGTCTTACTCCTTTGCCAGAGATGTGTGTGAGACCATGACCTTATATTTTGTTTATGCTTTTTAAACGTCTTGCTTTTGAGAGCTAATGGAAGCAAGAAATACCTGGAAACTCTATTTGGGAAAAAGTATTTTTCTCTTATTTTGTACATGCAAATGGGCTTTTAAGACTTTTAAAGGCACAGGTTGCAAGAGACTTTGTCAGGGTCTCTTTCTGCAGATTTTAATGAGAACCTTATTTTATTATTACAAATAATGACAAGTTAGTAATTTGATTTCAAAGCTGAAAGCTCTTTACTTCCTTCCCTGCTATATACAGTATAAATTGCACGTGACCAGGGAACTGTTTTAGAAGATGTGAACTCTTGATTGTGAGCTTGTCAGTCATAATTAAACAAGCACTTTGGTTTTGAGACTCCAAGGTCTGCATTTGTAATAAAGCTTTAGAGCTTTTTGTCTGAAGTGCCTCTGATATCTTAACAGACACTGCACACTGTATGGCAGTTTATTATGACATATTTACTATTTTTTTATTTTTCAAATTATAATTCCTTGTGTGGTCAGCTTGTTCTCTGCTTGAGATGGTGGGTGTTGAAAAGACTGCGTTGAGTCATTAAGGGAAGAGAAAGGGCTTTAAATCTGGCTATTGAAGTAGAGTTTCACCAAAGAAAAGTGACACATACTTATATCATGTGTTTCCTTGGGGAGAAACGGTTAAAATTAAAGCAGATATTTTAGTCTTTTAGTTAGTGGTCATTGACAGCAAAAACTTTGTAACAGAAAATTCTCCTCTATTGTGAAACAGGCATGAAATTGCAAAGCAGTTGGAGATACAAGCTGAAATGTGGTGCTGTGGATTCTCTTTTGAATCTTTACGATCTTCTGGAAATGAGAATCAGCCACTCCTTTTCCTGACTAGTTAAGCCATTGTACAGCTGTGTGGGATGCATTAGTCTAGTTATCAAATACTCTGGTGTGCTGAAAGCAAGAATTGTCTCAGAGTGTTCCAGTGGCTCATTTAGGTTTCTTCCCCAAATAAATTTTAACACTTAGAGGTTGCAGAGCAATCTTGGTCATTTAGATAGGCTTATAGATGGCCTCGATTTGTCCTTAAATGTAACTTTATTGTGGATTTTAACTTCAATTTTTGGGTCAAGCATTGATGCTTGATACATGCAAAGAAAGCTTATGTGTACTTACAACATCATGCAAGCAAACATGGTGGTCTCACCCCCTCCCTATGTAAAAGTTTTCCTCTAAAACTACATAGAGGATCTGTACCTCTTATGTTTAGCATTTAAATTTTACCATTTAAAACATTTCTCCTAATTAAATAAAGCTGTGCTCTCTATTGGGTAAGGCATAGGGAGCCCTGACCTATGTTCTGGCATTTAAGTTCAGAGTATCAAGCAGCTTACAGAGATGCCAAGTCAATAAGTAACAACACATTTATAAAGTGTGCCTGTGAGAACACACACACTGATGGTTGTAAGAGAACTTTGGTGTATGATGTATGATGAGGGTATTGTAGTGGTTTAGAGAACACAAGTTTAGTACTTGAAGTCTCAAAATCCTGCAAAAAACGACACTCAGAAAGGCCCAGTGTGGTCTCGTCTTGGGCACCTTCTGAGAAACAGGTTCAGTGGCAGTTATTACTGGAAGTTCAGTCCTGAAGGTGAATTAACATCTCTGGTCATTTTGAAAGGTTTAGAGCCATCCAGTGAGAAGTCTGTGTGGAAGCTGGTGTGAGGTTTTTAGTTTATTGGTTTGTGGAGTTTTTTTCAAATCAGACGAAGTTAAGTGGATATGTATAAAGTTTTCTGATTCTTAATACAGAGTCAGCCACTCCTGGAAGTTGAACTGATTGTCTGACTTTCTAGGTTTTAGCAGTACTCACTGCCATTGGGAAGGAGCCCACTCTGGGGGTTTTTAGCATTGAAATCAACAGCTAACAAATACTTCCACTATCTTGCTGTTTCTTGATGGGCATCACTCATGGTAGACTTTCAAACTTAAAAGTTTATTTCCCTTTCTAGATGAAATAGAACACAAGGCTTTCCAGTCTAGGTAAATGGATGTTAACAGTATCTAGTTGTGTCCCCCAAGGATCAGTACTGGGACCAGTCCTATTCCATCTATTCATTAATGACTTGGATGAGAGATTAGGGTGCACTGTCAGCAAGTTTGCTGATGACACAAAGCTGGGTGGTGTCACAGACATGCCAGTAGACTGTGCTGCCATTTGGTGAGACCTGAACAGGCTAGAGAGAGCTGTGCTGAGAGAAATTAAATGAGGTATAAACAAAAGTAAGTGTAGAGTCTTTCATCTGGGCAAGAGCAACCCCAGGTACCAATATAGGTTGGGGACTGACTTGTTGGAGAGCAGTGTAGGAGAAAGGGACCTGGGGGTCCTAGTGGGCAGCAGGATGACCATGAGCCAGCAATGTGCTCTTGTGGCCAAGAGGGCTAGCAGCATTCTGGGATGCATCAGATGCTGGGTGGTTACCAGATCGAGAGAGGTTCTTCTCCCCCTCTACTCACTAGTGAGAATGCATCTGGAGTATTGTGTCCAGTTGGCCCCTCAGTTCAAGAAGGACACAAAGCTGCTGGAGGTTGTCCAGCGTAGAGCAAGGAAGATGATGAAGGAAGAAGAGCACTTCCCTTATGAGGTAAGGCTGAGGGAGCTGGGTCTCTCTAGCTTGGAGAAGAGGAGGCTGAGGGGTGACCTCATGAATGTCTCTAAATATGTGAGGAGGTTGCAGCCAGGCTCTTCTCAAGGTCATCTGGTGATAGGACAAGGGGCAATGGGTGCAAGCTGGAACAGGCTACCCAGGGGGGTTGTGGAGTCTCCTCTGGAAGAGAAGACCCACCTGGATGTGTTCCTGTGCAACTTGGTCTAGGTGATCATACTGTGGTGAGGGGATTGGACTAGATGTTCTTTCGAGGTCCCTTCCCATCCCTTATGATTCTATGATTCGTTGGACTTTTACCTCAACTTAGAGTGATGGTGCTGTGGACTGTAAACCTTTGTAAACATTACCTGCATCTGTACCCACTTGTATATGCCTGAAGTCTTTGCTCTGTTGTAACCCTATGCAGGATTTAGATTTTTATTCCTCTAAGTTGCTTCTATTTCTAAAGGAAGGACCCTTGCTCTTGTTTAGTTTGTGCCTCTAACAACTTAGTGATTGAGAGAGATCGTGTTTTTGGTTTGTTATCCATGAGTTGATCAGTGAGCAAATTGGTGGTATTCTTCTAAGTACTTATGGCTTCTTAAATTATGTCTGCCTAGACTGCAAGTGCAAAAGTCTGTTGTTTGTTTGTTTGTTTTTTTCCAAACTGCATTTCAAAATAACGCCTCTTAGTAAAATAGAAACCTGTGAGTTCCCCTTGTTTGCTGTGCTTTTGTGTAAAGGGTTACTGGGAATCCCTTTAATGCTGTGAGTCTGCAGTGTAAAGCCTGTAGTGTGAATATGCTGAGAACAGGAAACAAGCATTATTTAACTGTGACCTTGCATCTTTTTCTTCAGCACGTTGCACTGAGATGAACAAGGCAGCGTTATTGAACTAGAGAGGAGCAAAATCCCCTTTAACAGCATACTGGGCTTTGATGTACTGCCAAATACTGCTGTCTGTGATAGCCTCTGGGATGCAAAGGAGACTGCAACTGTAGATAAGAGAGGTTTTTTTCAAGCCAAGTGTCTAGTGATAATGTCAGCTTTTATAATCTGTGTGTTGAAGTTACGCTTTTAATTCAATGGTATTTCTGCATCCTAGTTCCTGTGCAAAGTCACCAAGATTTCCTTCTTCTCATGTACAGGAGTATTTGCTTTAATATAGACAGGTTTCCACACTCACAGATGATATAATTGAAGGCAGCACTTTGTTTACCATGTACAGTATGGATGCCTATAAAATGTGTGCACATATTCTATGATGCTTGGCTGTAGAGGAAGCTCTAAATTGATCTAAGTGAACTGCAGAGAATAGGCAGGGCTCTACATGGTGAGCAAGAGAACTGCTTCAAGACATTTCTAGCCTTTGCTGCATGACAGCAGATGAAATGGGCTGCATGCCAGATCTTTTCAGCAGCCAAGCTGGAGGCTGCTGAAGAAATTTTAGCATAATCCATCAGAAGCAGCACTGTGCCCTCGTGAGGCTCACCTGTTAGTTTGTTCAGGTGCTAAACAAATGTTGACACAAGATTCTCTGATGTCTGTCAGATCTGGGAAATGGGTTGGAAAACCCTCAGAGTCTGGGCTAAGACCTCCAGCTTTATGACTTTATTAGTGTTCTGAGAAGCAGCAGTATAAAACACTGCTTTGGTCAAGCTTTAAGAACAGAATTTTCTTTTAATAATTTTGTTTCTGGTGAGGAGACAGATGGGAGAACATGACTGATATTAAATGTCATTATTTAGCTGAACAGACTTCACATTGTCATGAACAATATTTTTTGCACATACTACAGTTTCAAAGCAGGATAAAAAGGCTGGAGAAGAGTTGTTGTTTGAGAGATTTGGATTACTTGTTTTGGAATCATCCCTTTTTCCTCCTTCCTTCTGTAATTCTCTTCCTGTCTGTAAGTTCATGCTTCGTGTACTACAGAGGGGGTAGAAAAATTGAATCTAGTTCCATTCCAACTGATAGATCTGAGTCAAGGACAGTGCAATATGGGAGGAAGGGCAGGAGCTTATTTTGTGTAGGTTTTTTATGATCACGTTGAAATTTACAGTATATGAAAATTTTGTCACAATAGAGTAGCCAGATGTGAATTATTTGCTAACTGCAAGTAATTACACAGTAGTTAGTGCGTAGGGTCTGTGCCTGTGGTGTTAGGGACATTTTCTTTCTCACTCTTGGAATCAGGGTTTTTTTCTGTTTATCTCTGATTATATTATTGAGGAAAACTTCTCACTCAAATATTTTATGAAGAAACATTGGTAATAGTATTTGGCAGCTGTAAGTTATAAACCCCACTCCCCTCAACTCCTAGAGCACTGACAGCAATTTAAAGAGACTAGAGAATTTTTGTTGTTCATTTCTTGCATCGCGATACAAAATCTTGCTGCATTAGTATTCATCCTGAGAATGGATGGGCTTTTGTGCACCAACATCCTATGCAAATTAGTCCTTTCCTTAGAGCAAACATATCTGATTAGGGCAAATACAGTTGTCCTGAAAGTCTCCTTTATTCTTTTCAACACAAAAATTCTGGGAATTGTTTGGGGGAGTTTTTTGTTTTGTGTGGCTTCTTCCCCTCCCACACCCATACTGCTTGCAATTGATGGAAAGCACCGTTGAGCAGGAAATAGCAGGAGCTTTTGTAAAATCTTAAAAGAGAAAAAGGAAAAGGGCATTTTCGCAAATGGAATTAGGATGATGCAGCAAAGTTTTGGGTGCCTGCCAGAGAGGACAGATGCATCATGCATACAGTGATCACCAGTGGGACTGTACATTGGCAGCTTCCCTAGCTGTTAGTACAGCAAGCCAACAGCCCCAGTGTAATGACCGCAAACAGAGTGCTGTTGAGCCTACCACCTTTGTGGTTTTGCTTGCCAAGTTTTCCTAGCAGGGTACAGCAAGTTTTCAGTCCCATAAACATTATTGAGGCTTTAAAGCTTCTTATCACATAAAGGATTTATTCTTTTTTTTTAATACTAGGAAGTGAGTTTTCTTTCCTTGCTGTAGTGAACAGGTTTGACTTTTTCTGTGCAGAAATACCATGTGAGGTACAGTCACTGCTGTCATGAGATTACTAGATTTGGGATATTGATAATGGTCTGTGTTGCCTTAGACTTCCAGTCAAATGTCATAGAATTATAGAGTCATAGAATGGTAAAGGTTAGAATTGACCTCTAGAGAACATCTAGTCCAGCTTCCCTGCCAGAGCAGGATACCCTAAAGCTGAGGTGGGATTTGAATATCTCCAGAGCAGAGACTCCACAGCTACTCTGGGCAGCCTGTGCCAGGGCTTTGCTACCCTCACTATGAAAAAATCCATCCTTGTGTTTAAATTTGAACTTCCTGTGTTCTAATTCGTGTACATTGCTCCTTATAAGGTCACTGGGCACCACTGACAAGAGCACGGTCCCATCATCTCACACTCACTACTTTGATACTTATAAACCCCAGCTTTCTCAGACCCTCCTCATAAGGCAGATGCTTTGTAGTGGCTTTGCACTGGACACTCTCTAGTAGCTCCCAGACCTTCCTGAACTGGAGAGCACAGAACTGGATGCAGTATTCCAGATGTGACCTCATTTGGGCAGAGCAGAGGGAGAGGAGAACCTCCCTCAACTTACTGGCCACACTATTCCTGAATGCACTCTGGTAGATCATTGGCCTTCTTGGCCTCAAGGGCCCATTGCTGGCTCATGATCTTATCCCTAGAGCTGCAAGTTCCAAGATAATTTTTTATTACTTGTGATTCAGCTTGTGTACCTGGCAGTGATAGGTAGGATAACTAGGAAGTCCCTGCTTTGGTTGTTCAGTTCCAGTAGTTCTATTCCAGTAGAGCAGTAGTGGTGCAGGACACTGCTGAGTTGGAAAATGTCTTCCCAAGGACAGCAGTTTATCTACCCCGATGAAAACAAAGAGACAGTTAACAGCCCTAGTAACATTTTGATATTCCATTTCTCACTGAAAGACATCCTCCAAACTGCATGGGGCTGTAATGGGGAGTTACTGCTCCTGTTTTGGTTCAGAAGGTTAATTAAATTGATGTCTCAGTTGGTGGAAATTTACTTTGAAAGAATAGCAACTGTAAGCTGAGACCACACTTCACTAGAGACCTTGAGACCTGTCATGACAGGGATGCCAGTGTCCATGCTGTGTGGTTTAAAAAAAAACCAATCCACCATAAAGACTGGTTATTGGGCTTTAGGAGCTAATATATCTGACATCACTTAAAATCTACATCCTCTTAATGTATTTAGCTTGCCTAGTAGACCTAATCATGATAGATATCATTGATCTTCTGTTAAAGAAGATTAATTATTTTGTACATGTTCGTGTAAGCCCCTTTAGGTTAGGCTGAGATTTTGCAGCCATTCACTAAAGCTGTGGAAGACTGTCTTAACTGGCAGACAATGTGCAAAGCACAAAGCATTTACCTTTCTGTAACTAATGAGGTGAGGGATCAAGTGGTGACAGGCAGTAAGAACTGATTTCTCTACTTTGAGTTAATGAAGAGGAACATATATGGCCTAATATCAGAATGACGTAGAAAGTAATGTATACTACTGCATAAAGCCCTGAAAGGTATGTACAACACAATAGAGGTAGTGCCTGAAAGAGAAAGTACTTAGTATGACATGAATTTAATTCTTAAGGAAGCCTCTGCTTAAATGCAATATATGCTTTTCCTATCACTTGGACATACCTCACTTTGTTGTGAACAAAGGTGCATGAAGGATCTCCTGTTAGATTCTCTGTAGCCTTGGTGAGCACAGGAGCAAGAGCAGGGGAGATAGAAAGAACATGTTGCCAAAATAGGACTTAAGAAGTGTATTTTCAGCCTTAGGAGTTGTTTTGTTATAAATTAACTGATTTTCCTTTATGGCTTTTAGAAAGTGAACCAGAGCAAAGAAATTCAAAATCATTAGTGTCTCTGTTCTGTGGACTTAAACTAGGCCCTGCTTTTCCCTATTTTGTTCTTTTGTAGCACTTTGCTTTGACAATAAATGCAAGAAAAATGAGAGTCTTTTGCAGTACTTCTGCACAGCATACGTTTGTCACAGAAGCTGGAGGTGTTTGGCTGCACAGGAATGTGTAGGTGTTTGCTGAGAAACAGTCTGTTCTTCTGCACAGGACATGGCCATTCAGCAGCCAGTATGAGCCATGAGCGTGACAGGTGCTCCCAGTGTGCCAGGCTGGAGTTGTGTAAAACAATGAACACTGTGCTGGAAAAAAAACCAGGAAAACTGTTGACTTTTAGTATAATTGCTTCCTGTTGCAATTGAAGCTGTGTCATAGTCCTTGACAAATGTTGGGACTAAAGGTGGGTGTGGGAATGCTGCCACAATGGTGCTATTCATGTAAACAGTCCATGAAATATGGTTTTTGGAAGGTTTGTGGATAAACCTTTATAAGTACCATTACTGATGTGGTTTGGAAAAATAAATAGATTTAGGTGGGTCATTTGTGCTCTTCTGTGGGAGAATTATGGCTTCTGTCCTGAATCCCTGTGAAAAACATGGAGACTTTTTCTTTGGAAGGACTAGATTTTTTTGACAGGTCATCACTTTTTTATTTTTTGTGTTGCTTGTTTTTAGATCTTTAATTAATGCAGTTACTGTGTAATCATTCATATTTTCTTCCATTTTCTGATTTCCTGGATTTCCCCCTGTGTTTTTTTATAAGTTAATGATATTGGTATTAATGTAAATGAATCATCATTTATCCTGGATAATAATAACCCTGTAACTGATCTAAGCGCAGAAGATTTCCCTGTACCATGTTGGAGAAGTAAAATTTAATCATGTTAACTTAAATCTTAAGTTGTGATGTGCCATCATTCTACAAACATTTCTTCCGGGTTTTTTTCTTCTTACTTTCTCCTTCTCTTGTCTTGTCTTGTCTTGTTACCAACACCTTAGTGGTTTATGGTAACTTCTTTCACCACCTTGTGGCAATGGTTTTTGATGCCTAGGTTTTAGTAAGTAAAAGTCAAACTAAGTATCTGTTACCTTTGCATATTGAGCTGATGTTTTAGTAGATCTACTTGCCCAGATCTCTGATAATGGAGGTGAACTGTATTAGAGAGTTAAGATTGTATGAGACATAAATAATTGTATAGGTTTTTGGGGAAAAGGTATTTGGCCCTGAAATACCTTTGCTCTTGAAAATATTAATTGGTATCCTATTACACAAGTGCATTCTAAGGTTGAAGAGTTATTGAAGGGATATTCTGAAAGACCTGGATGTTTCTTATTTGTGATTGATATATTCGGTATTGGTTGGGCAACACTGGGCAGGTTCTGCTGGCTCTCATGCTGTCATGTCACAGCAGTGTAGCTGTTGTCAGTACAGTACCTTCTGCTGAAAATGCTCTCAGAATAAAGATGTAGAAGCAGTTTGATTTTTTTCAGTGTATGATGGATGCCATTTAAAGGAGCGTATCTTTCATTCTCAGCTTTGTTCAGGCAATGTTTAATTCTTTTGTCCTGCACCTTGTTACTGTTAAATAGCCTTTCTATATTGCAGATTAGGCTTTTTCTTTCTCCTTTAAGGAAGAACTTTTTTTAGGTAGATACTTGAGGAGGAAAATAGTGTGGTGGGGCTGGTCCTAATACAGTGGTGGGGTTTTTTTGACATCACAAAAAACCCCTGTGTAAAAAGCTTCCTGTATCAAGGGGGAGCAGACCTGCATCCTGTATTGTGGGTGCCAAAGTAGGTGTTTCTGTGGAAGCAGTGCTACAGGATTTCATGTGATTCTCATGAACTGTAGTTAGAACTGTAACATGGCACTATGTTGGTTTTCTTGAAAAACTGCAAGTTAATCTCAGATTTGATTTATGCTTCTCTGTGTGTGTTTAAAGGACTGCCTTTTTCTAGAAGCAGAGTTTAGGTGGTACTTTGTGACATCTCATTTGGGCTGTGCGGAGGAAGTACACAGATATCTGAAGCTGAAATGTTGAATGTTTAAGTGAAAAAAGAAATTCAGTCCCTTTACCTATGAGGGCAGATTTATTAATTGAGGTGATGCTTGTTTTGTAGAGGTTAAATACACATTCAGTAGTTAATGGCAGGGTGTGTGTGGGGGGTAGTTTTCGCCTGAACTCCCCCCCGTCGATCCTCAGTTTTTGTCAAATATTTCCTCTTCAAACTGTACAGTTAAAGCAGAAGCTTCCTGTCTTCTGCACCTTTCAGCTGGGTTTGTTATCAGCACAGCTCACCATCTTGCAAAGAAGGAAACTCTCTCTGCTAGTGTCTGCTTGAACAGATGATCAGTTTATTAGGGAAGGTTATCAGATGTTAAGAGGCAACTTGTCATCGTATGTTTCTTTCTAATTTTGCTGTTGAGGGAAGGTCAGTGTTGTATAACTAGGAGGTGCATTAATGCAGTGGTTTTTTTATGTCTGAATGCTTAGTATGAAGCAGAAAATCAGTAAGTCTTTTTGGCCTTTGACTCCCTGAAGAAAGGTTTTATTGCCTTGTGGTGCTGTTGAGGACCCTGATTTAGTTTGTATTATCAGTTTGTCCTGAATGGCAATACATTTTAGCTTCTTGATGGAAAAATTGATAGTTTAATATGTCTTTTCATTTTTTTAAAGTAAGATTTGAAATGCTTGAAAATTAAAGTATGAAACTATTGCCTCAATAGCAATTTTCTATGTCCTTGGCTACTACCATTTCAGTGCATATAGAGAAGTAAAATACATTTCTGTTAAAATTTTATCTTCTTCCTCATAAGATAATACTAGTTGTTGGCACTTCACTGACACACAGGTTTCTCTCTGCTGGTCGATATGGAAATTGTGGCAGACCATTTGAAGGCCTTCAGCATCTCTCTAAACTAGTTCTTGTATCCTGTAGCTGTCTACAGTGTAGTAAAACATCACAGCAGATGTAAATCATTATGTGTGGTGGTTTTGTATGATCTTTTGTTTTAGAAATTACATGGATTCTTAATTGATTGTACTTTCACCTGCAGATCTGTATTTGAGTAGTAAAAGTTAATAAGCTAGTGTGTTTGAACAGCCTGTCCTTTCTTGGTGTGCTTTAGCTTTAGTTTGCTGAGTAATCACACTCTAAGCAACATTGATGGTACCTGAGAAAGTGACACTTTCATCTAAGAATCAACAGTGTTTCATTCCAAATGTTGGAGTTCTAAACTGATGTGGGGCACAGCTGAAGCTGGCAGCCACTCTTGTTCTTCCGAGCCTTAGAACTGCTTGATTATGTGATTTTAATTTTTTTTTAATTTTTTTTATGTCCACATGTTAGGTTGTAAATCTCCAGAGCTTCTGTTGGAGGTTGCCATATTTATTTTCGCAAGCTGACAAAGCTTTGTTACCTTGTAGTAAGAGGTTCGCTGTTGTTGCATTCCTGAGCCTGTCTTGACCCACCATCCTCAGACTCAATACCCTCTGAATTGTACACATCCTGAAGTTTGAAATATTTATTTTTCATAGGTGTGCACTCTAGATTTGTTTTTAAACTTTGTCTGTTTGCATGCTGCCTTAACAAATGCCTGATTTTTAGCAATTCTTTTAAGGAGCACAATGTAATTATGAACATACACAGTGATTAGAGGTAAGATATGGTTCCACTAGTGGCTTGAACAGACCCAGCTAAGTAGTTCTGTTTAAAAGCCTAACAGGATACTTTTTCTTTTGACTCTTTTGTCTTTCTCCCCATCCCTGCCAAACGGAAGTTGCTGCCTCATCCTTTATACTACCACTAGCACATGTGAAAACAGCCTCCCAGATCAGCTTTGTAATTTCACTGAATTTTCATGCCTTGTCCATCTGCTTTCCACATTAAGGTGGGTTAGCAGTGCTGATGAGGCAGGCAAAGAGGGGATTCAGCATTGCTGCCAAAACAGGAAATGGGAGATTTTGATACTCCAGGTGTGTTCTAACCAGTGCTGAATACAGGGGGAGGATAACCTCCCTCTCCCTGCTGGCCACACCATTCCTGATACAAGCCAGGACGCCATTAGCCCTCTTGGCTGCCTGGGCACATTGCTGACTCATGCTTTCACTAATGTTGTAATTTTCTGAACTGTTACGTGTGTTGGTCTTGAATAAAGAGCACTGGTAATGTCTCAAGACAGCAATTTCATTGTAATACCTACTTTTCTAAAGACTTGCTGCTATCTTGAACCAAAATTAACACCCCTGTCTTATGCTAGTGTTTGATGCAAATCCATACCCAGCCAACTCCCTGTTTTCATTGCAGCTGAAGATACAGAGGAGGTTCCAAATTAGTCCAGTGTCTTATATAACTGAACAATGCATTTGTTTAGTAACTGTGGGTTTTTTTTAATGTTTCTAGGGATTTTCTTCCACGAGGTTCGGGCATTGTAACAAGACGACCATTGGTCCTGCAACTCATCACTGCCAAAACAGGTAACCTCTTTCTTTCATGTTCAGTGCCTGGATGAAGTTCCAATCAGGAGGTAGTGGGGAAAAAAAAAAGAAGTCTAGAAAAACCTCAGCATTGTGAATGTGTGGACACTATCTAGACCAAAGGTTTGCTGCTTTGAAACTATGTTCAGGAGCAAGTAATCACACTATGCTATCTGGGAAAACAATCAAGTCTAAATCCTGGAGCACATAGTAAAATTGATGCAGTGGAGAAATATTATCGCATACAAAATCTTTGATAAATTAGTTTTGATTTATTTGTTTTTTTATGAACTTACAGTTGTATTAGTTAACACAGCAAAATTGTTGTATTTCTACGTTTAACTCTTGCCCCAGCAAACACAGCTCTAATTCCACATAGCTTGTTTTCATGTGTTGTCTTTTTTGGTTTGGCTCACTTGCACTAAGTAGAGCAGAAGGTGGACTGGGGGAGAACATGGCTTCTGTGTATTTGTCTGGTCAAAAATAAAAATACATTATGTGTATACCACTGAGCTGTGTGACTTTCTGAGATCTTTCATCAGAATCTTCCACTTTGTACTCTTCCAAGGATACTTAATCTGTTGTGTAGCTCTGCTCTGTAGAGCATGTAAAAGCAACTACGGTTTTCCATAATTCAGCCATTTGTTTTTCCTTGTAAACCAATGTAAGTAATCAAATAACTAGCTTATTCTCAACCTCTACTTAAAATAGTTTGAAGAAATGAAATAACTTCCAAAACAGCATTTTCAACCAAAAAGTGGTCATTAAAGTATATATGAAACTGGAGAAGAAACAAAATTGAAGCTGCCTGTAGGACTTCAGCCTGTCCTCTGTATATGCGGTGTAATTAAACTTTTTAGGGAAAAAAAATGCATATATAAGGTCTTGCTCTTGTTCATCAGAAAGATAGACTTCAGTCTTCCTAGGCTCTGGGTTTTTATCTCGATTACTGCTTCTAAAGCACATAAATATTTTCAGTGCCTCTGTGAAATCTATCATAATGTTTATACTGTGGAAGAGAAAGGAAGAAGTGTGCAAAAGAGTGTTTCTGTATGCCCATCTTAGAAAGTTTAGGATTTTTCAAGTGTTTTATATGATTATAGTGCTTTGTACAGATTAAAAGGTGAAGTGTTTGAGATAGGAGCACTTGATATATCTGCATCTCTGGCTTTTGGCCTCTGATAGAGCACACAGAAGTATGTGAATTAGACCTAACTATGGAGAATCCTCATCTGATTTTCCCAGCACCATGTAAGAACAGAAGAAAAAAAAATGAGCTCTGTGCTGGTATTCCTAATGCAATGACTGAACTGTAGGGACATACAAGTTAGTAAGTAAACACTTAAGCATTTAACCACTTGAGGTTAGAGAGTTATTGTTAGACATCCATCCTCAACTTACCCTGACTGGCCTGTATTGCCCTTTCTCATAAAATCATCATTGTCCCTTGGTTAAGGGAACTTTATTCTTTCTGGTGTATTCCCCCATTAATGTGTTCACAAAGTTATATTAGTTTTAGGTAGGCCTTTAGGTCCCTTATCTGCTATAGTTCTTCACTATAACTATAGCACAACAAAAACTGTAAAAAATTTTGGAGAACTGAGCTTCAGCCTAATTTTATGTTTCCTGCATGTCAAAAGCCATTTCTCCCTTAGGGAAAGCTCCTTTGTATTTCATGGTTAAGGTTAGATGCCAAAACCTTTAAAACACAAGCTTTAATTATTTTGTTACTTTCTTTAAACTTTGTTCCACTGTTGTTATTTTTGGTGATGAAACTCCAAATAACTTTATCTTTTAAACTGCTTAGAGAAGCAGAGTGTTCTTTTACAGGAAGCGATACTACACTGATTTCTATCAGGTCCATAGTTATCTAAAATGTTACAGAAAGTAATTAGAGGATTATATCAGGTTCTTGCTGCTGTAGCAAATTTAATGCATCTGTAATCCTAGGACCTTTCTTGAGTGTTTTAAAAGTAACTTCTTAAAGTATTTCTAAAGAGGGTGTGCTATAGTCATGCAGAGATGACTGCAAGATATTTTAGGAACATATTGGAACTGGCTGACAATATTTTTGTCAGTCAAATTCCTACTCCAGATGAGGTTAAATCTTCATTTAACTCTGAGGGATATAGATAGGCAGCTGAAGCATTTATGTACAGCCAAGTAAGAGGAAATTTTGATGACTCATTAGGGTTGACCCTGTAATGGAAAAGTGCAAATGGATCAGGAGTTATCAGGGCCCCTCCAACATCTGAAAGATCTGACAGGAGCTGTTATGCCTGCAAAAATGCAAGGTGTAGCATGAAGGAATTCAATACTAAGAAATTAATCTCATGAGATGTGGAGTACTTTTTTTAGAATGTTGTTTACTTCCTCTTTTACTAATTACAAAGGCTTTTTTTTTTTTTTTTTAAAAGCATTTGTACTAACCTGTTGACCTCCTATAATCACCAACATATTTTGGTGGGAACTGTACGGTTCCTAAATGGCTTTATGCCATTTGTACTTCCATATCCATGCAAAACTTTATTTTGCTGAAATCTTGGAAGCCAAACAAATATTTTAATTTAATATTGCAACTGATAAGTCAGTCTTTAGTAACTGAGACAATTTCTACCTTAGTTTGTGTGAATAATGTGTGAAACATAGCATAGGATATCAAAATACGGATGTTAAAATACTTTAGAGTCCTATGAAGCACTCTGCCTCTTTCTTGGCTATCCTACTTTGAGTCCCGTTTGGGACCACCCAATTGCATTTCAAGTGAAATTGTACATGTGTACTGAATCTAATAAATTACTGTACTCTGGTTAGAGAAGAGAGGAAAAAATGCCACATCTCCATCTTGTAAATATTGTGATGCTCCAAGGAGACTTTCTGCAGTTAGATGCTGATACTCATTACTTTTTCCAAAGTAGTTCATTGCTAGTTGTGTAGGCATGGACACAGCTTGCCATTCTTCATCTCAAGTTTTCAATGCATTTTTGCTCTTCTACTGAGAACTGGCAGTTCAGGTCTTGCTGAAAGAGAAGTGAACCAAATAAGTATGTTCAGTAATAAAGAGACCTAAATTCTAGTAAAGCAGCTTTGTTTCCCACCCAGAAAAGACTACTTGACATCAAGCAGGCTAAGCAATCCAAGCGCAGCTTGGTTTTTCTTTTCTCTGGTCAATTTATTTGGTCCTGGGCAGTTCCACAGTGTTGGGAAGGTCTAGTGTCAGGTCTGATGAGAAGACTTTTGTGCCTTTGTTATTATTTGCCTCTGAAGGAGCTCAGAGTTTTGAGAAAACAGTCCCATCTAGCAAGAGGTAATCCAGTAAGTTTTTAGGATGTTTAGGTGTGTACAGGATGCTCTAAGCTGGGACACTGTCTGCTGGTGAGCTTTAGGATTTACATGGGAGGAATTCCTCCTAGTCTTTGTCTGGGTGAGGAGTTGGATATGAGTACAGTTTATTTTGTTAGAGCCTGATGTCTAAATTCGGGCAAAAACCGCTGGTTTTTCTGCTGGTTCTTCTATTATTTGCCTTTATTTGCTGCTCTGCAAGGTACAGGTTGCTTGTTCTTTCTCACTAGACAGCAATTGTTTTAAATGATGAACTGTTATCCGTAAGTGTAGAGAGCCAGTCTCTTTCTTACAGTTCCTTTTCAGGAGAAGGAATGCAGTGCCTGTTCCCATAGTTAGGCTTTTAGGATTTTCCTGTGTATTTTTAAGGTGTAAGTGTTAAAGTTACTTTCATGTTCAGGAGTCTTGGAGTAACAGGTATATTAGTTACTATTCATCTTGATCTTTCAGGAGATTTTGCCACTGATCATGCTAACCTGTAGCAATAATTTCTTAAATGAGGGCTAGTGAGCTGGTGAATTTTCCTTCTTTTAAGCCAGTATGTCTGAATTTATATGTTTAAAAAATTAAATGTTTTGTTCTACAACTTTTAAGTATACTTCCTAGCTTGGTGATTCATTGGTCTCATACATCAGTAGATGCAATTCTTTTTTTTGTGAGGGTTAATAGATAATTTTTCTTGAGACTGGGTAGTATGTTTTTTTTAAGCAGCAGTGACAATAAAAAATGTGCTTAGGTTTTGGTGAAGCCTTGGAGATGAATCTTCTGTTTGTTAAAAATATATTGCCTACTATATAAATGTTGGTATTTGTTAAAATATCGTGGCTCTAGGAAGATTATTTTCCACATTTTCATAACTGCATTTGGGAGGAATTTCAGATTTTCTTCTTGATCTTGCTTCAGTTTCTTTGATGAAGAAGTGACAGATCAACAGATTTTGAAACTTGCTATTGAAGTCTATATTTTTAGATGAATGAGTCAGATGTACAATACCCGAATTTTTTTCAGTTCTGTTAATTAGTGAAAAGTAAATAACCACAGGGTTCAAAAGACATTCTGATTTTTTTTTTTTTCTGAAAGATGCTGTCTTCTACTGAGCTTTAGCATTTTTAGGATTTTCTTCTGCTGTGAGACTGCTCCTCAAGCATACCCATCTTTTATCGCCATCTGGTGGCAAAACCAGGGCTCTAACAGAAAAGGGAACAATTTAGATTGGTTATTTAAGCAAACACAAATGGCCTTACAGACATTGTCATCAGGAAGGTGTTTGGAGGTCTTCAGAGACAAAAACTGGGAAGGTGTCACGGTGCCAACAGCAGAGAAAAGACTGGGTACTTGGCAGGGATGCAAGAAAGACAGTGACTGCTGTTTTCTGGATTCCATGCTTTGGCAGCTCATTCAGATGATGAACAGCCATAGAGACCTGTAAAGAAACGGGAGGTGCGTACCCCAAAGCTAAAAAATTATATCCCCATGGAGAAAAGATGGTAGTGACTGGTGACCCGTTGCTGAGACAGTGGAAGACTTGTCACCAAACAGTGCTCATGCTTAAACACAGAGAGTGTTGTTGGTGTGAAACCTGAATTGAAGCTGTTAATGTAAGGTTGCAGAGATTAAAAATATTCCTTTACACCTGCAGCTCTGCCTTCCACAGCAGCAAATCAGTGTCTCTGTATTTTGGAATAGTGCCTGGAATGACCTAAAATGTGACTGTGAGGTCTGGCACTATGGGTTGGAGGTACAAACTTCAGCTTGTTTTGGAACAAATTAATTGTACTCATGAATATTTCGTTTTACAAGTGGTCATGCTTGGAAGGTTTCTGCAAAGCACATTAATCAGATCTATACTACGTTCAGTCTTTTTAATGTCTTCTGCTCTGATAGTCTTCTTGTCTTCTGGATTGACAGGATTTTCTGGTTTTTCTTTAGAAAATACTGGGGTACTTCTGTTTCTTGTAGCCTGACTGCTTGCAGGTTAGCAGTGGAATGTTTGAATTTTGAATATTTTATCTTCAGCAAGTTATCCAAGCTAGAGAAATAGAGAATTAGACAAGGAATTATAAACTGGATAAGACAACAAGGGCTTTTGATACAACTCATCTTTGCAGACAAGAACTATTGAACGATTTGCTAATGTCTAAAGAAATTCCTTGAATTGCTTTTACTTTGTTCAGAAAAAGCTGGTCCATTATCAAAGAAAAGTTGATGTACTTTAGCTCTGAATGTTTATTTGTCTGATTTTAAATTACTCTTGAAAAGCCTTCTGAGGTTTTGTGGAATGTTTCCTTGAAGTTAACAAGACTGTTGCTCAATGACATCTTCCAAGGGCCTTGAAGGTTAGAAGATGCAGTAATAGGTGATATTCCCCTGTTGTGATACACGTTTAAGAGGTTTGTTACAGACCCACAATGTAATGAGCCAACTTTCTGGAAAACTCCAAGCTGGAGATATGACTCTTTTTGAGTGTGTTACACTGGATACCACCACGGACTTGGAGCAACTTTGCCTGAAATCAGATGTTGAATTCTGAGTCTTTGTAAACTCTTGACCTCTAGTGGTAGGTTATTCTATGTACAGAAAAGTCTTTGGGCTTTGTCAGACTTGGAAAGGTCTTGGGTTCAGCCTAGCGTGGACCAAGGGCATTTTCCAAAAAACTCTTACGTATTTCTGAGGGGTGTTCCAAGTCTCGTTAGCACAGGTACAGATTTATACAAGGTCTCAAGTATGTATCTAATATAAAATGTTTTGAAAACAACAATGACTCTTTGTTGTTAATAACTATATAGTGTCATGCTAGATGAAGTCATAAAAGTGTAGGGAGAAATTACACAGATGAAGCATGTGGAGTATTTTCTAAAGTGTTTTTCCATAACATTTTTAGTATGATTTGTCTGATTTAATCAAAATCACTTGTCATGACACTGTATTAAAGATATATAAAGATTTTATCCTTTTTAATTTCCTATCTGCTATTTTATGCTTAGTTTAATTGTATTTGCCATATATCGTAATTTTGTTTAGCATTTTTTTACTGTTTAGCACACTGGAGTTTTCCATTGATGGCTTGTGGTTTTTGGATGATTTAATAATGGTAAAACCCCCCAGTATTTATGATAGCATCCATAATATGGTGGTTTTGAAATTAACAAACATAGGTTTGGCCATTGATAAAAAGGTTTTTTATTTGATTTCAAGTTTTCTCCCAAATTCACTACTATTTATTGCACTGTCAACAAAGCCCCTTGTAAACTGAAATGTATCAGATTGTCTCCTCATGTTCTTATATTTCCCATGTGGGAAAAGCCTCTAACATCCTAAATATCTGCCTGCAGTCATTTAAACTTTGTGTGAAAAGCAACACCAGGACGTGACTAGATTTTGCTGATTCTTGTGGGATTCATAAGAGTTTAATAGACTAATAACACTATACTTTCAAGTATATGTAGATCTCGTGTTTGAAAATACAAATAAAATGTAAAAGCAGAATGTTTTTACCCTCAAACTCCTGTTATCACATGACTGATGCTGTATAGAGAAGTGAAAGAGCAGGGAGAAAAGGACTTGGTATCTTTGTGAAACAGCAGCAGCCTCAAAATACCAAACAGGTTAAGTACTAAATCCCACACAGTTTAAATGCCATTGTGGTAAGTGTCTTGTGGTAGAACTCAGATGTAAATCCATGATTTGTCCCATTCTTTGTCTCTTAGGTATCAGTTCTCCAATTCTCTCCAGCTGAAATAACTTTTGTCTTTTTTTGGTTGGTTTTTATCCCTTCATTTAGCATGACTTGTGGCTAGATGTTCAGAAATGACAAAACTTCTGTTCCATGGAGCCTTTATCACTTCCCAAGATAAAAAAATCAATCTTTAGTATTTCAAATGGCCTCCTTGGAGCTAGAAACGTATTTCAGAAGACCGAGGAAGTGGAGACTTTGTTTTATGCCAGGAGCAGTGTATAAAGTACTGGGACAAAATAAGAACCACTTGTCAGCTCTTTTTTTTAGTAGGTAGATATATTACAACATTGAGATGATGAATTTTATGAATGTGAATTACTTAAATGTACTGCAGCAACTGAGTTGTATTATTTTGTGCACTATATTATCTTTCACTTTGAAATACTTGAGTATTCTTTGTTTTTTAAATAAACAGTTGACAGTGAAACAGAACCCCCATTTATTTGTCATTTTGCTTCTGGAGCTATTATGGAATTCTTAAGTTGTCAAAATGGAGGGACGGAGGTTTTTGTGAGATGCCTTTTAGTTTTCAAAATAAGAGATTTTTTAGTTTTGTCTTAACAAGACCCTGTTTCCCGCACTTTGAATCTGGAGAGGTTTTATTGTATGACAAACAGGTTGATACATGGGAAGAAACATCTCAATGGTTACTATTTATGTTGTTACTTCTGATTACAGCCATGCTACTTTTGTCTTCTGTTTTGAATAAAGAAAACCCAGTTTTAAAATTCTGAAATATGCTTTTGGTTCTATACCTGTAGGGCAGGTAATCTAGTTAAAACAATTATCAGTGTTTAAATTTGAGAGTTGAAAATGGGACACAGTGTCAAGTTCAAGTCTAACTTGTTAGACTAGATTAGAATCTATCCCTGATTCCTGGTTGATGCTGCTCTAAGCTATGAGGGCAAGTGGTATAATATTGAAGACTTAGGAATTAATTGTGTTCTCCCACTTTAGCAAAATCACAGCTGTGTCTATAAAAACTTTTAATTTAAGCACGGGTTGGGTAATCTTTCATGATGCAGAACTTGAATTACTTTGCTTCAATTTACTGATGTTTTACAGGCAAATATAATCAGATGGAAACTCAGAGTGGGATTGGCAATCCATTACATATTCTATTAATGTGAATGGTATCTGTTGAATCTTTCAGCCTGTTCCAGAAGATGATGTGCTGAAGACAAAAGTAGTAAATCCTATTCAGTCAACTTGACTCTTTAACTGACCTTCCGTTTTGTAGTCTGGTTTTTGTGCAATTACGCATGAGCAAGTGCTATAGATCTAATGCTTTCCTGACATCCATGGTATCACTTGTGTATATACTTCTGAAGGATACTAGAGGATTCAAAGTGAGTGTCCAAGTCTGTAAGCCTGTGAAGTACAGTGTTGCTGTTGCTATTTTTCAGAGTATGCTGAGTTTCTGCACTGCAAAGGGAAGAAATTTACTGATTTTGATGAAGTTCGTCAGGAAATTGAAGTAGAAACAGATAGAGTAACAGGAATGAACAAAGGCATTTCTTCAATTCCTATTAATTTAAGAGTATATTCTCCACATGGTAGGTAAAATCATTCTGCGTATTTGTCATGTAACATTTTATGTAGCTCTGCCAGTCTAGCTGTCTTCTTTTGTATGTGCTGCCATTGCTCAGTCAGAAGTGTTCTGCAAAGAAGAAACTTCTGAGACTGAGTTGAGCAAAAAAATGGATGTGGACAAGGATGTGGTTGAATCCTCAACTTCTGTGTTATAAAACCACTCAGTACCACTGGTGCCACTAGGGCTGGGCAGAATGCAGACTGTCCCATTTAATACTGTAATAATAACAATATTCTCACTCTGCATCAAGATGAAACCAATGTCTCCCCAGTATATTTACTATTACGTAGTAGCTCACTAGTAAACACAAACTGTAGTCAATGGGAGACTTAGTGGCAAAACTTGGTTTTGCCACCCTCCAGATGAATTCCATGATCAATGATCTAGAAAGTCACTGTTTCCCTGCCCTATGGATGTTCATCGTGCACTGTCACTAAAATGATATTTAGACAACAATGGCTTTTGAATCTGCTTTCTGTTATATATGTTTCTGGTATATATTAAAGTTAGTTCCTCAGGTTGTCATCTACCCACTTCAATGATGACAATCCAGAGAAAATATCTTGTGTTGTATCTATCTTGGATACAAGAGAAAAACGGTGAATTTGGCTAGAGCACTTTATTTTTCTAAACACCTTATCTGATGTCTTCATTGTGAATCAGAGGACAGAAAAATTAAAAGAGAGGAGAGGTAGTTAAAGAGAAGCTGAATCTATCTTTGGTACACCATGGGCATCTTTGGCTCTGAAACTGTGCCCCTGAGCTGTCTTCTACTGTACAGATGTGGGATAGGCATTCTTATTCACTGGAGAGGAACTGAACTAAATGCCCTGCCTCAGAGCATGTTTGCCGAAAATGATGACTCCAGGAGAAAGTGAAAATTTTCTACCTAATGCTCTTACTTGGTTTTATAGTAATAAGAACAGCTACTTAACCCTAAACCCCTTAGTAATAAGTTTGCTATATAAGCTAGGCCAAGTATTAACATTTAAAAATAATTTCTTAATTGGAGACACTGTTGAAAGCATAGTCAGATGTAAGTGGTTTGTTTTTTTTTTTTAAAGTGCTTTTTTTTTTGAGTTGATTTGGAAGACGTGTGGAATAGTCTGTTGGTGGAAAAACTCAGAAATTAATTTATCTAAGAGCTTTCAAGGATGTTAAGTGTAATAGTCTCCTATGCCAGTTGTAATTTTATGAATATAATTAAAAATATTAAGTAGTCCTAATAAATCCCTAGTTGAAAGACCAACAGGGGAAGAACAGTGCTTTTCAGGTTGTAAGGCATTTTGTTTGAACTATTGACAGTATTTATATACCTGTAAAGTTAATTATTTGGGGATTTAAATGACTAAAACTTGTAGACATAGATATGTAGGCCCTTCAGACGTGACTGATGTGCTAACCAATGTGTGATCCTGTGTTTTCTATACAGTATTAAGCTTGACTCTTATTGATTTGCCGGGAATCACTAAAGTGCCAGTAGGGGATCAGCCTCCAGATATTGAACAACAGATCAGAGACATGATAATGCAGTTCATCTCACGGGAAAACTGTCTGATACTGGCTGTGACTCCAGCTAATACTGATCTGGCCAACTCAGATGCGCTGAAATTAGCTAAGGAAGTGGACCCTCAAGGTAAGGGTGGTTGAACATACTTTTTGTTCTCAAGTGTAATATAATTGGAAGTAATAGAGCAACTATTGTGTAAATATATATGCTATACATACATGTGTAAATATGGTATAATATAGATTTGTATATATACCTATTCTTATCTTGGCTTTAACATTACAACAACTGTTTGTTAGCCCAGTATTGTTTTGGTAATGATGCTGTAAATGCGTTTTTAAAATTTTGTTGGTCTCATAAGCCAGTGGGGCAATGTCTATTGAGAAATTTATGTGGTGCCTAGGAAAATGGACCACGGTGCTGATGGCATTTCTGGATGCTTGCTTCATAAATTTTACATCGTCATATTATAGATATTCTGAACCTTGTTAAAGAGTTTTGAGGAACAGATTTCAGTACTAGCCATGATTATCACAAGTAACATGTGGTAGAACAAAAGGGAATGACCTAATTTTATGCTATGGGAAGTTTAGGTTAGACATAAGGAAAAGCTTCCTCATAGGAAGGGTCATCATACCTTGAAACTGGCTGCCCAGGGAGGGAGGTTGAATTGTCATCCCTGGATGTGTCAAAAAGTTCTTGAGAAAAGTTCTTGAGATACGGAGCTTAGGGATGGGATTTAGCAGTGGCCTTGGGACAGTTGGGCTAGTACTTGTACTCTATGATCTTGAAGGTCTTTTCCAACCTGCACAATTCTGTGATGCTATTATCCCTTTCTTTCCAGACATACAATAATTTGTAATTGTAGCTCATGTGTGTGATACAAGCTTTGAGAATATCATATACATGTTGATATGTAATTGTTTCTGAATATAAATGATTATTTGCTATCTTTTTCTTCCTGCCTCCACCTGGCCAGGCCTTAGGACCATTGGTGTGATCACAAAATTGGATCTGATGGATGAAGGAACAGATGCAAGAGAAGTTCTAGAAAACAAACTACTTCCTCTTCGTAGAGGTAAGAATATTCAGTTGCTTATATTCTTTGAAATCCAAACAATGGTTTGGATTTGGTGGGGTTTGGGAGTCTTGGAGGTGAATCAAAGATTATGCTGGACTTGAGGAATTCGCTGCTTTTATCATCATCTATTGAACCTGCATAGAAGAGAGTTACAGAAAACATCCTGCAAGTTGTTTTTTTCTGGACCTGGGAAATCCAGTGTGTATTCCAGAGGAAGCAAAAAGTGTCAGCACAGGTTGTTAGCCCTTTTTCTCTTCTGTGCAAGGTTGCTGTATATAATAATAATATCATTTTATTTTCATGACAGAAGTAAGTGTCAGAGCCTTGATAGTCACACTGTAAAGATTTAAAGATCTAAGATACAATCACCAATTCAAAAATTTCCATTTGTAATGGTTTAGGGCAAGAGTCTGAATCGGTTTGGGTTGGTGCCTGTAATTCTAGCACAACAACCAGCTCTCATAGAGTTCAACAGGCAATGAAGCCACTTTGCTAAAGAAGACAATGGTTTATTGAACCCATCATGAATAAGAAAAGGAAAAAAATCCCCAAGTAAGCAAAAGAATCAAAAAGCTAAAACAGAAGCTGTATCACAATGCCTTTACACACAGTCAGAGAAATGAAAGACACCTAACACATTGGGTTTTGGCCTTAGACGAGAGCTCTGGGGCAAGAGAGTGTACACCAACACTTATAACCACAAAGCCACCACACATACACACACTTGCACTCCACTTTCTAGAAGAGAAAGGTTGGTAGGGGGTGTGTGTGTGGCAGGAACACAGCACAAAATATATATTTGATGCATGTAGAAAAGTTCCTTTTCTGATCTTCATGCAGGTATCAGCACTCTGTGACGTCTCTGGCATACTTCTAGCTCCTGTAGGCTTGAGGGCTCCTCTTTGAGGCTATAGCAGGGTCAAACATAGAGGATACAACAGAATTCTAGACTCTCTGTTTGCCAAAGGCCTAGGAGATCAGTACTTGTGATCTTTCTCTCTCTTAGTAGAGGCTTCTCTCAGTGTCTCAGTGGCAGAGTATACAGGATCTTTACCAGCCCCATTGAGACAAAGCCAACATGCTTCTGATCACGTGGGGCCGCACTCATTATGGTGAGTAGGCTTTTTGAGGTCTCGTCCAAGGGCTTTCTGCTTTATGCAGAGCCTCCCTCTATTCTCCCCTATGGTTAGGCACCAAGGGAGGTAGAGGGTTAAGAGCTCACTTCTGTCTGGCATCTTTAAAGGCAATCAAGCTGTAGAGGAGGTACCCTCNGGATACAACAGAATTCTAGACTCTGTTTGCCAAAGGCTTAGGAGATCAGTACTTGTGATCTTTCTCTCTCTTAGTAGAGGCTTCTCTCAGTGTCTCAGTGGCAGAGTATACAGGATCTTTACCAGCCCCATTGAGACAAAGCCAACATGCTTCTGATCACGTGGGGCCGCACTCATTATGGCGAGTAGGCTTTTTGAGGTCTCGTCCAAGGGCTTTCTGCTTTATGCAGAGCCTCCCTCTATTCTCCCCTATGGTTAGGCACCAAGGGAGGTAGAGGGTTAAGAGCTCACTTCTGTCTGGCATCTTTAAAGGCAATCAAGCTGTAGAGGAGGTACCCTGTTTGGCCCACTGTCAAGAACTGGACAGAGCTGGTGCTGGCTTTTCTTTGCACTCTCAGTACCTGCAGCCCTCCCCTCTTGCTGAGAGCTGTTTTGTCTCTTTGGCCTCCTGCCAGAAGCTAGGGCAAGCTGGCACTGGCCACAGTCCAGAAGGCTGTGGCTACCCCCGCAGAAGAGCTGCAGTCATGCTTAGACTTCTTTTGCATTCTACCCTTCTGTGGCAGGGAGTTGAGAGCTATTGCTCATCCCTCCCCACCCTGGGGGTGTTGGGAGAGCTCTCTCCTACAGGAGTTTTCTGTCTCTCAAGATGTATTGTAGCAGAAGCAGGAGAAAGGCAGAGATGGCAAAGAAGACAATGGAGAAAGATGAAGAAAGAACCAAGATTCAGGAAGTACCTTCCCTTTTATAGACTCTGCCCACCAATCACATGTAGAGTCCAGACACTGACCCAAGAGGTCTGCTAGGAAAGCTACCTCGAGCTTCAAAATAAAATGCTTTTTTGGCATAAAAGCACCACAACTAATATTTGAAAATTTGGTAATTTTCATACCAGGACAGTGATTTAAAATGAAGTCTTTTACATGTAATTGGAATGAACATTTTAGATACTGTTAAGGTCATTACAGTTTTTGTAAACAATATCTGAAGTGTCTAAGATGGAAAGTTTTGTTTGAAGTGAGGCAGTCTAATTGTGTTTAATATGAATTCAGTAGTTCGGGCAATGGCTGCAATAACTTACCCATTGGTTTTGTATTGTTTTAGGTTATATTGGTGTTGTAAACAGAAGCCAGAAAGACATTGATGGGAAGAAAGACATAAAAGCAGCTCTTCTTGCAGAAAGGAAATTCTTTCTTTCCCACCCAGCATATAGGCACATGGCAGATCGCATGGGAACACCGTATCTCCAAAAAGTTCTAAACCAGGTAAGAACTGAAGCCCTTGTGGTGAAAGACAGCTTTTATCATAGAAGGACCATTGTAAAACCTTTATTAAAATGCATATGAACCTCACTTATGCTTTTCTACTTGTAAATTGTTTGATTTTTCATAATATAATAACCAAAGCTTTGTCATGCACAGCATACAAAAATTTACTGTGAGTTACAGCTTCGGACTTTGACTGGCAGTTTTGTACTCTCCTGTTCTCTTGAATACTGAGTATCAACATAACATAAAAAATGTATCTGCTTTCCTATAAGTATACCATCACACTTGTACTTACAAAATCTCAAAAATTGTCAACTTTTTAATCCTGAGGGGTCCACTGTATGATTGTACGTTAACTCATTATCTACACTTCATTGTAGTTCTTAATAGAAGCAGTTTACCACATACTAATGATATAGATGACAGTAATCAGAACACTGTTCACACACCCTTAATTTTTGCCTAAACTTTCGGTTTATTTCTGAGTCCATGGCAAATGGTGTCAGGTCACAGCTTTGTTCAGCAGGGAATAGACTTACCTGGAGAAGTCTATAACTCTTTCCCATTTTGTGTCTTTGGATATTAACTCTTCATAGCACCATCCCTTAGCTTCAATAGCACATGGCCCTAGTAATAGCACTTCTCATCAAGTTCAAAGACTACAAGATTAGCTCATGGCCTCTATCAGCTGAGCAGGTTTTTTGGCATTCCTGCAAATCAAACTCATTAGTGTTTTTTTCAGTCCACTGTCAAATTGCAGATGAAGGCCAGGTCAGCCTTGCTTTATTCATTTTGAACAGCAGAAAAGCTGATGATTGAGACAGGAGACTAAGTGGGTAACCTGCTTAATTTCTTGTTTTAATCCACAGTTTTGAAACAGTATGAACTGCCTGTACATTTGGATTATCTTACCTGTTGTGACTATGTTCTACTTTATGTATTATTAACTACTTTATGAACTGGTTTATGAATTTATCTATTAAATGATGAACTGTTGGTCTTCTGTGGCTATTACTACGAGTACAGCCGTATATATGGGAAGATCTATTTAAGTTTCATCCCCAAGATACTAAGACAGCTGTTGGTGGTTTCAGGCAATATTTCAATTTCTCTGAATCCACAAGGTGGTGCTCCTGGGAAACTCCAGCTTCGGGTTTTTTTGAGCCTGTCAGGTCTGGTATATCTTGGTACAAGAAAAACTTATTTTGTAGTTTGTCTCATTTGGAAAACGAGCAAAATGTCTGTGGTGGCATCAGTGCTTATCAAGAAGTTGTAATTTCAAATTGCATATGTGATGTGTTGAACTTCTTCAATCTTCCTTACAGTTTTTCTTCTGCATACATAGTATATTGTTCTTCAACAGACTCCATTGCATCACAGATCAAAAGGAACTACACTGGCAAACCAGCACAGGTTATGGCTGATATGTCTCTTTGGCCTCCTGCCAGAAGCTAGGGCAAGCTGGCACTGGCCACAGTCCAGAAGGCTGTGGCTACCCCCGCAGAAGAGCTGCAGTCATGCTTAGACTTAATGACTTAATGACCGTAGCACAGGTTATGGCTGATATGATTGGCAGTTAGAAGAAAATGCCTGTGCTCTTACTTTCATCTTTATTAACAGCATAAAAGGACTTGTATTTGCATTTTAGCAACTTACCAATCATATTCGGGATACCCTGCCAGCCTTCAGAAGCAAACTGCAGAGCCAGCTGCTTTCTATAGAACATGAAGTAGAGGTATACAAAAACTTCAGACCAGAAGATCCAACCAGAAAAACAAAAGCCCTGTTGCAGTGAGTGTCTAGTCTTTTTGTCTGCTTTCCCACTTTGCATAGGTTCGTTTTGCCTTTTTTTACCTTTCTAATCAGTTAACATGTAAAGACTAGGATGCAGTTAAGGATTGTATATGCAAGCTCCAAAGGATTTTGTGCTTCATGTTCCATGACTCATGTTTATGTACTCTACAATTTCATCAAGAGATTTCCTTAAATTAATTTTAGTAGTCCTAGGAAAGAGAAAGCAGAGCAGGAGAAGGTACAAAGATGGGCAACATACATCTGTATGATGGGGAGCCTGAAAGGAGAATAGGAAATTCTTCTCTTTTCAATATAAAGATTTGACTATCCGAAAGAACTTGAATGTGGGATGATCGAAATTAATCATAGATGCTTGTCCTTCATGTGATATGCACCTAAGCCCTAGAGTTGTCCACTGCAGGAGATGATACTTAAGATGTGTGTGCTTTCGAAATTCTTAGGATGGAGAAGACATTTAAAGTTAGTACAAGGACAAACTCTGGCTGTATGAAGAGAACAGCATGAACAGCAATTTATTGAGCCAGGATAGTATTCTGGAGAAATACTGCTGTGTGTTTGCTCTGTTCTCCTAGGCATTTATGTTGGTGACTGTTATGATACAGCTTTTGCTCTGCTACAGTGCAGCCATTCTGACCTTCAAGTGTATTACAGTGGTGAAACCTCCTTTCCTGTGGTTTGCCTCTCTGTACATGTCTGACAACTAGCAGCAAAATGAAGGATGTGGTGTATTTATGTTAAAACTTGCCTGGCATATTTTGATCCTTTGGGGCTCAAGAAATTATTAATTGAATACTGTTGTTGTTGACCAGAGGAACTGCAGTGATTTCTCCCCGTCCTTGAAAGTGTTCAAGGCCAAGTTGCATAGGGCTCTGGGTGACCCTATCTGTTGAAAGCTGTCCTAGATTACGGCAGAACTGGATGATCTGTGAAGTCACCATCAATCCAAACTGTTCTATGATTCTGCAACTACGATCTAAGTTAGAAAGTTGTTAGAATGTTTGTAATGTGGTAGAACAGAGGAGATTGTTCTCCTCCTGACTTTCCAATTCTATTTCTGCTTGATTCATAGCTTGTGATTTCAGCACTAAGGTAAAAGGGCAATGCTCACATTGGGATTGAAGCTCAGTTAGCACCTGCTGCTTTGATTGATGCAGCTTCCTTACTTGTTTGTTTTACAGGGATATTGATAGTTAGTATTGCAAATGTTTTCACCTATTGTTACAGATACATTTGTCAATTTGTAAACATGTTTTATGTAGTACTGAAGCAGGAGTTTGGTTGTTGACAAATGGTTGAGTTTGGTTTTTTTTCCTGTCTTCTCTGTTGATATTTAGGATGGTGCAACAGTTTTCAGTGGACTTTGAAAAAAGAATCGAAGGCTCAGGAGATCAGGTTGATACACTAGAACTTTCAGGAGGTGCCAAAATCAATCGTATTTTCCATGAACGCTTTCCTTTCGAACTAGTGAAGGTATTTATTCATCTTGCTGATGAGCTTTGTGTTTGATCTGTATGTTATTCTGTTCATATGGGTAGTAGTAAAGCCAAGATAAGGTCTGATGGAAGAACATGGTCTTAATTGGAAGAAACAACTGGATGGATACATGATGGCAGAGTGGTGGATGTGGCCTATCTTGACTTCATTAAGGCACTTGACACAGTCTCACATAGCATCCTCACAGCTAAACTGAGGCAGTGTGGACTGGATGATTGGGTTGTGAGGTGGATCACGAACTGGCTGAAGGATAGAAGCTGGAAAGTAGTCGTTAGTGGGTTAGAGTCTAGTTGGAGGCCTGTCTCTAGTGGAGGCCCCAAAGGATCAGTACTGGGACCAGTCCTATTCAATCTAGTCATTAATGACTTGGATGAGGGGTTAGGGTGCACTGTCAGCAAGTTTGCTGATGGCAAAAAGCTGGGTGGTGTCACCAACACCCCAGCCAGTCAGCGAGACCTGGACCGGTTAGAGAGCTGAGCAGAGAGAAGTTTAATGAGGTGCAACAACCCTAGGGACCAGTTGGGGACTGACCTGTTGGAGAGCAGTGTAAGATAAGGGGACCTGGTGGGTCCTAGTGGGCGGCAGGATGACTGTGAGCCAGCAATGTGCTCTTGTGGCCAAGAGGGCCAACAGCATCCTGGGGTGCATCAGAAGGGGGTTGTTTAGCATATCGAGAGAGGTTCTTCTCCCCCTC
>VZRI01012525.1:0-65730 GCA_013397515.1 Upupa epops | reverse complement strand
TGGAGACGTTCAAGACCCACCTGGATGTGTTCCTATGCAACTGTGTGATCCTGCTGTGGCAGGGAAATTGGACTAGATGATCCTTCGAGGTCCCTTCTGATCCCTAATCATTCTGTGATTCTATGCTTCTTGAAGGCTTGGGTTGAGAAAATTTTAAAATACTTGTGTTTTGTTTAATGTATTTAGAAATTGTTGTTTTGCCAATTGTACTTACCTGCGTTTCATTTATATTGGGAGAGATAACATTTTCTAATTTATTAAAAACTTCCAGATGGAATTCAATGAGAAGGAACTGCGTAGAGAAATCAGCTACGCCATCAAGAACATACATGGTATCAGGCAAGTACTCCTATGTTTTCAAGCCCACTATGTTCTTTTAACTGGTATTAACTGCTTGACTCTGTCACTAACAGATTGCTCCCAGGAGCTGACTTTTATTCTTTCACCTATTCACACTTCTAGTTTCTTAGGAAGCTATTTTAGGCCAAACTGTTGGTTTGCCCAAAATAGTTTTCATTTAACTGGAAAGGATGAGAAATTTTACAGAGAAAATCAGTGACTTTTTCCTGGTAGTGTCCACAGTTCTGTTAAGACTTTATTTCTATAACGTTAAGTTTTAGAGGGAGAACTTTTGTGTCTTGACATGGAAACATCTTTCAGCTTATGCTATAGCAGATGCCTTGCACTATTTTACTCTTCTTTTCTCTCGACCATCTCTTGAAGTGACTGATTTACAAGTGAGTTCATTGAGACTTCATTCTGTAGGTATGTCTTCTGTGTAATTTAATGTGTGGGAAAAGAAGGTATATGGTTTCTGGGTTTGGAATGACCTAATTATCTCACCTTGGAATGATTGGTCTATTTTGTAGGGAGACTTTACCAGATGCATACCTTTTTTTTTTTTCTTATTTCTTTTGAGAATAGAACAGATTCCTGAAAGACTGGGTTCTTCTTTTATGTGGGGGGTTGGTTTGTTAGTTATTTTTACCTATCTGTGTGAGTACATAATACATCTTGTAAAAGAGAAGTAACGCCTGTTTTATTGTACTGGGTTGGTGCACTGCTGAAGAGGCTTTACTGTAATATATCAGCATTCTTACAGTTCTCACAGTCAACTCCAAGTAGCATGACAATGACATTGTGTTTTTTAAAAAGGGAAAAATTAGTTTTGTAGGAGTCTTTGTTTCTGTAGAGATTGTTATTGCTAATCTGTAAGCCTCTGAAAATGATGTGATCAGCAATTTAGTAAAAATACCTTCCGTGCATGACTTTATCACCATCTTATATAATCTTTTATGTCCACAGAACAGGTTTGTTTACTCCAGATATGGCATTTGAAGCCATCGTTAAGAAACAGATAGTCAAGCTCAAAGGACCTTGCTTAAAAAGTGTGGATCTAGTCATGCAAGAGTTAATCAACACTGTCAAGAAATGCACTAAAAAAGTAAGTTGCAAATAGACTGCACATTTAAGTTAATATAATTGTTAGGTGGATAAATAAATCCTGTCTTGCATTTCAAGATATTGTAAGAGACTTCTGATCTAGTTACTTCACAGACAAAGTAAGAGTCATTACAACTCCTGTAGAACACAAAACAGTGCAATACTGGAAATGTTAATCTTTTAATTCCTGTCTTTTGAATATATATGATTTTCAACCAAGAGTTACCCCAAGTTTACTTGGTAATAAGCTTGCTGATATAGTCATATTTTCATTGACAATTCTGTGGCTGTGTAAATCAGAAAAAAAAAAATGTACTTTAAAGTTTTCTTTTCCAATGCTAATAAGAGGAAGAAAAACTGAAACATTTCCTGAGTAAAGACCTCAGATATGCTCAGACAAATTAATCAAAGAGAAAATGCTCCTTCTATATTGAAACTTCCCTGTATCGAAGACTTCATCTCCCTCCTACAACCCTGTATCAGTGCTGATGAATGGACTTGCTGCACAGAAAGACTAAACACAGCATTAGTATGAGTATTCAGGAATGGTTTTCCTCAAGTGTGTGCTTAGCTTAGTGTATACCCTCAGAAGGTAACCTCAGACTTCACACCCTTCCAGCTGTGGCTGAGGAAGCATGTCAGATATATTCATGTGAAGCTTTTTCCTCCCCTCACACTTATATTCCTAGGAAAGCTGCCACTCATTTGTCTGAAACATTGACATCTAATAGTTGCTGATTCTCAGTTCTCTTTTCTCCAAATAGTCTGTGATATTCTACAAGATCCCACTGATGCTTGTAGACTTCTTGAATAGCGCAAGAATGGTTCTGGTTTTTTTTGTAAAAAACCAGGCTTGCTCAAGTTGTGTAGAAATATCCTGTCTCATCTCTTGCATTTTTCTGAATCGTAGAATCACAGAGTGGTGATGGTTGGAAGGGACCTTAAAAATATCATCCAGTCCAACCCCTTGACAGAGTAGATCTCACAGGAACACATCCAGGTGGGGTTTGAATGCCTCCAGACCAGAGAATCCACAGCCTCTCTGGTCAGCCTGTGCAAGTTTAAATTAAAATTCCTGTGTTCCAATTTGTGCCCATTGCTCCTTGTCCTGTTGCTGGGCATCACCCAGAAAAGCCTGGTCCCATCCTCTTCATACTCACCCCTTGGATACTTACAATCATTGATGAGATTCCCCCTTGGTCTCCTCCTTTCCAGGCTAAACAGCCCTAGCTATCTCAGACCCTCCTCATAAGGGATATACTCCAAACCCTGATTCTCTTAGTGGTTCTGCAGTGGACTTTCTCTAGAGTAGTTCCCTGTCCTCCCTGAACTGTGGTGCCCAGAACTGGATGCAGTATTCCAGATGTGACCTCACCTGAGCAGAGTAGAGGGAGAGGAGAACCTCCCTCAACTTACTGGCCACACTCATTCCTGAATGCACTCCAGGAGACCATTGGCCTTCTTGGCCTCAAGGGCCCATTGCTGGCTTATGATCAGGCTGTGGCTGTGGTCCTTTTCCCTAAAGCTGCTTTCTAGCAGGCCAGTCACCAGCCTGTACTGAATCAATGTTGCTCTTGCTCAGAGACAGCACTCTGTACTTGTCCTTGTTTTTTGTACTAATGATCAGGTAAAAGAGCAATTTAAGACGGGAAATAGTGCCAGTCTGGCTCTCAAAGATCATGGAGAAACTTATTCACTACAATTTTTTGAGAGGTTTGTGGATTATTATTATTTTTCTTAATTTTTGTCAGAGTTTAGAAGATCTGTCACTTGAATGAATTGTGTAGATTCTTCTTCCAGGGCTACTGGCCAGTTTTATTGTTGTGTTTTGCCGCTGCATTTAAGTTCAGTGATTGAGGTGTAAGGATGTTGCCACAAGGTGGAGCTTTCAAAGAATGGGAAACCTGGTAATTACTTAAAGCACTACTCTGGAAGCACAGTAGATGGAGAGAAGCATGGAGAAAGCTCACCCCAAGGCTGATAAACTGTGGTTCATATATCCAAAGTGACTTCTACTCATTGTTTCATGAAGAAAAAGCACAAAAACAATCTAAGGATTTAGGTCTCTCCAGTTTCTCTGGAAAATGATAATCAGTAGAAAGCAAGGTTTCCTTAATGACATTAATCATTTTCTCCCAAAGCAGAAAGCTGGAGGCCCCCTGTGTGTGTTCTACTAAAGCCACAGTGGAGGTGTAAGTGTCTGTTACTTTTGGTTTTCAGTTGGCAACATATCCAAGGTTGTGTGAGGAAACAGAAAGAATTGTTGCTGGCTATATCCGTGAAAGAGAAGAGAAGACGAAGGATCAGGTAAGAATACTAAGACATCTAATAGGCTGAGAAAATGTATGTTGTAGGATACGAAGTAGGATAGTTTTTGGAGGGAGAAATCATCTACCCCTGATCTTTGACAAGGAGACTAGAATTGTTACAGAAAATCCTAATTAGCTCTTTTGAGATTAAGACTGGTGGCTTAAAGTAGAGTTGACTTGTTCCTATGCCACAACGTGCCATTTTCTTAGTTGTGCCACAACACCAACTTGTTTGGAATTTAATTAATGGTTAAACAAATGAACACAGAGAAGTTTCCAGCCCTTTTTCCTACTTAGTCTTGGTGGGTTTTTTTTTTTGGACATAACCACCGCATGTTCTAATTACAGTGAGGCCCACTAGCAATTGTACTGGGCCTCTTGTGGGAGTAAAAAGATTTTTTTCGAGTTAAAAAAAAAAAAAAGGAACTTGTTTAGAACATTCATCACCCAGCTGAGCACTCCAAATCCATGAAACTTCAAAGCTTAAGTTACATGTGAGAAAATCCACTCCAAGTGGAAAAAAGGAATTATTTTCTGGATAGTGCAGAGTGTGACAACAGAACTATTTGGGGAAAAAGGGCTGGGCAGAGCTTCTATGTTGTTCTGGACTCCTGCTTCTCTAGTTCTGTCTCTGCTGCTTTCCTTTAATCTGTGCAATGAATGTAGTCTTCAGAAATTACATTTTAAAAAATTGTACTTGCTGGGCCTCTTCTTGCATGCAGTTCTAGTTGGCTATTCCAAAGTTTGGAAGCAGATACAATTTACCTAGAATAACTGAGGCTTTTTTTCTTATTATTCCCTTCTTCATTGCATGCACATACCTGGCAATTTCCCAGAACAAAGTACAAAATATCAGCTTTCTGCAAATGCCAAAATTTGGCCAAATATGTCATTGTCAGATACTCACATCAGTATTTATACTGTTAGCAGTTACCATCAATAAATCAAAATACAACTGAGGATATTTTCAGAGGTAAGAGCTAGACCCAAATCTCTACTACCTTTTGCTTTGAGAGAGGCACCTAGTATCTTCTGGATATTATGAAGAATCGGGGAGTTTGAGAATAACTCTGTATGCTCTAAACAAATTAAATGCTACCATTTGTTAGCAAAAGCTTGCTTTCTTGCTCTCTGCTGATAAATAGCTGTCTAGTACCTGGGCTATACATTTTCTGTGCCAGAGCTACCTTATTTATCACTTGTTTGCATAGAAAAGAAAACGTACATACCCTGATTTTAGGTTCAGTCTCTGACTTGGCTGGAATGCTCCAAATAGATAGTTTTGTTTAACTTATAAAACACAGCACTAGAATCTGTGTTATAGTTTATTAAACTCTTCCTGCACGTGGACTTCTTGATGAAGTGAACAAAGACCAAGTTAGTGAAAAATTAAGTCTGTCAGGAAAAATAACAAGCACACAAACAGAAGTGCTCGGATTTAGAAAATACTGTTGCTTTTGGCTTGAAAAATTATGAAAGCAATATTCACTAATGCAGAAAATTCAAAAGTTCTGTTCTGCATTCCTTTTTCCCCTGTCTTCCATCTTACCTAACCTTTTAATACTCTCCCATCTGCCCTAATAGGTGCTACTGCTGATTGATATCCAGGTCTCTTACATCAACACCAACCATGAGGACTTCATTGGCTTTGCAAAGTATGTATATAGAGACTTTGTTATAAATTTTGCTTGTTATATGTTTTGTTTGTTGTCTTTTTTTTTTTCTTTAATCCCAAGTTCAAAACATGATTCCTCAAGTGTGACGGTGCAGATGAGAGCTGCAAAGTCCCAAAAATACAGGATCATGCTCTTTGTCAATAAAAAAGTTTTAAACCCAGTCTCGCTTGTAGGGGATTTTTATCCCAGTTCACAAACCTGGTTTTTATGAAGCTTATGTGTTGGTTTGGAATCACATCTATCTCAGGAAGCAGCTTTGGCAAGCCAATGGATTCACTGTATCCTTTTTAGGACCACAGAAATGTATAATACTGGTGGTCTTTCCACATTGTTGCTATTGCATACTTTAGGAGCTGTGATCCTGTGTGAAACAGTTTTGTTCAGAGTAGTGGATGTCCCTGAATTGTAAGTGTGCCTGCTGTTTGGCTGTAGAGAATAATAGTAGCAGAATGCCCTGCAGGGCCTGGTTTGACGTTCTCCTCGCTTAATTGAAAAGGCTGTGAGAATATTCTCCAGAATGTTCTCCCTCAGCTACCAGCAATTTTTGCCTCGGGGACTTCATACCAACATGTTGACACTGGTAAAAACATTAAAGATGTCTTCACTCTTTGAAGCATAAATATTCCTTCAGTCATATTTGTGCCATAGTTGCCATAACAGTATTTGGAATCACAACAGGTTTCATCCATGTGACATGCTGGCAGCGCAGTTTGTCACCGCAGTCAATGGCCTGTTGGAGTTAGCACTGGGAAGTAAGATCTACGTCTTTGGCGGTATTCCTTGAAGGTTTAAAACATGGAGTTCATTCAGTAAGCTAAGAGGGGAGAAGGCAAAGCCAGGCACTATTTTACGTTTGGTTTTAACAACTTTCTATGTAGTTGTTTGCAGGTCCTAGATAGCTTTATCAGTTCTCTTGATAAATGACAGGATGTTGTAGGAATGGTGGCTGGCCTTCTAGAGGTCAAGATAACAACCTGCCTGCTATTTACTTCTCTTCATCTTTTTCTGACAGGACAAAGCCTGCTAAAAACACTCCCTATATATTCACGATGTGTGGTGTGACCTTGAGAAGTCACATGGTCCAACCTCCTGCTCAGAAGGAGGGTCAGTGCTGAGTTCAGACCAGGTTACTCAGGGTTTTATCCAATCAGATCTGGAAAACTTCCAAAATCAGAGATTCTCCAGCCTTTCTGTGCAGCCTGCGTCTAATGCTTGCCTCCCCTCACTCTGAACATGCTTTGTCTTGTGTCAGATTGGAACCTTCTGTGTTTTATAGTCTTTGACTCTGGAGTGCCAGGTACATCTGGAGCTATTTCATTTTGTGTCTCCCCTGGAAAAATCCTCATGGTTACTGCTGCTGGGGTCTGGAGTTCGGTCTGTGGTCCTTACTGCTGTGTCTTCTCCAAGGAATTGCAATGTCCAAGTTTCTTGGGAAAGCTGCTTCCTCTTTTGTCAGCTGAGATTGGGAAATACCCAGAGACTGTGCACAGGGTGTAAGCGCATAACAAGTGCTCTTCACTAAGAAGTTGAAGCAAGTGTTTCTGTAGATCAGAATTGATAGGAAGTGAGGGTCTTTGACTTGTGCTGAAAAAATGTGGATAATTAAGAATAATTTAAAATGTATTAATTTATGAGACAAACAGTAGAAAATATTTGAAGTATGCTCATATTGTTATCACAATTATAACTGGAAAATTAAATTTCAGGTGGTGTATGGGCTGTGGGAGTATCTAAACATCCTGGGGTATGATTCCTGTTTCCATACTGATCCTTTTCTTTGGCTGAGTCCTCTAGCCAGTCATCTCATGACTACAGTGCTTTATAAGTTTAAGTCCTGTGAATCTTGTATATAAGAATGACAGTGCAAGACATTTCAAACTCTCTTGCAGCTTTGCAGGGCCTAAGGCAGGAACAGTGCAATGTGCATTGACTTCAGAAGGATTTAAGAATGCCAGAGTGCTGAACAGCTTTGCGTACTTGGTAAACTGTGAGGTCTTAGAATGTTAGCATTGGGCTTATTTAGCTGAATGAGTGATAAGACTTTAGGATTAGGTTTGTTTCCAATTAATATAACTCAGAGCCATTTGCTTCAATTTGCATTAAGAATAATTAGTGTTTAGGATGGTAAACAGAGGACAAATTGCTAGGCTGTTTCTGAGAGGATTAGGTTTCACAGCGTGATGATGTACCTGTCCTGTGAAGGCAGGCTGAGGGAATGGGGGTTGTTCAGCCTGGAGAAGAGAAAGCTCTAGGGAGACCTTCCAGTACCTGAAGAGGCTACAGGAGACACGGAGTTTTTACAACAGACTCTAGTGCTAGGACAAGGGCAATGGTTTCAAGCTAAAAGACAGGAGACTCTATAAGAGTTAGATCAGAAAGGAGGAAGAAATTCCATCGTGTGAGAGTGATGAGGCACTGGAACAGACTACCCAGGGAGGTTGTGACTGCTCTGTCCCTGGAAGTGTTCAAGGCCAAGGTTGGATGGAGCTCTGGGCAACCTGGTCTGGTGAGAGGGGTCCCTGCCCATAGTGGGAGCGTTGGGACTGATCTCAGAATGATCTCTGAGATCCCTTCCAGCCTAAGTCGTTCTATGATAGTGGCCTAATTAGTTTTGTTTATTAAGATGGTAAAAAATTAAAAAAAAATAAATTAAAACCCCAAACTGAATGGTTTCCTGAGGCCATCCTGTGTGTTTCTCAAACAACAGATTTGTATTGATGAGGAATTAGTGCATGTTATTTAATCATAATCTATGCACCAAAACTTAAGGAACTCACATGATGCACCAGAGATATGCAGTGTTTTTTGGTCAAAAGGTTCTGGATGATTGAGAGCTAAGGTCACTGAACAGTCACACGGAATAAACATCCTTGTGGATCTTCGCATGGACAGCAAGCTCTGACAGAGTGTGGTCCAAAGGGTAGGATTGGAGCTGGGATGGGACTGAGTCTGATGCTTCATCAGTTCTTTGGAGCAGCAGCTGTGCACAAATCCATTGCAGGACTGGCTTGTAGGCTGTGATCCAAGCTCATCTTTCTTTCCTACACTTTTGGAGCAGCACGTGTAGCTGATCTAATGTGTGTTCTTTTTCCTCCAGTTCATCAATGCTTGGTGAAATGGTCTAATCTAATCCAAACAAAACTTCTGTCACTAGTGACTGCTCTGGTGGTTGAGTAGCCAAAGCCTCTGAACGTTTTTCCTCTCTCCAGCAATATTTTAATTTTGTGACCTAACACTTACAAGCTACCTCTTAATGCAAATGCTTTTAGAATTAATGGCAACTTGTATGTTTTTGAGACAGGAGAGTGTTTTATTTCAGGGACTGGATTTAACAGAATTCAGGAATTGGGCAAAATGCTTTAAATATGGTTCAATTTCAAATATGCTCTGTTGTTATGAGATTCCAGCTTTGTGATGGCTTCATCCATTGGTTAGATTTACACCCTCAAAGTGCATATAAATATTAGAATAATATCCAAAACAAACTGTCAAGACAAAGCTATTAAGGAGCCTCCAGCAGGGGAGGATGTTGTTGTACTGTGTAAATAACAGAAATGGCTTTCTTTTTGTCTCTTTTGAATATTTATAGAGGCTCATGTTTCCAAAGTTACCCACATGAGCCATAATTTCTGTGCACTTTTAGTAACCTTTACCCATCCAAGTAGGATGTTGTTACAAAGGAAATGATTAGTAGGAGCTGTCTACTGTGCATGTACCTTCTGTCCTAAGCAGGCAACAATCAGCAGGCATCCCTACACTTTATAGTTGAAATATGCACGTATATGGAATGATTTTGCTGTTTCTTTGTTACTCAAGCTTTCTGTGCTGGAATCAGAAGTGCTAAAATCTCTTCCTCAGGAACTGGCTTAGCTGGAGTTTCTTCAGTATAACTCTTTTCCTCTGCTTCCCTTAGTGCCCAACAGAGAAGCAGTCAGGTTAACAAAAGTGCAGTGGGAAATCAGGTAGGCACCTAACAGAATGGATAATGGCATGTGCTAGTTAATCCCAGCAGTTTTGGTTTTCTTGGCTGCCGCCTTGTTTGTTTTAAGTGTATCATTTATCTTTTCTGCTTGCAAAATATATAAAACTTGTCATCGTTGCCTCGTCTTACTGAATTTTTCAGAGCCACCTGACTCCCACTGTTACCATCATTTATTGTTTAATGTCTGTTCTGCTGCTTGCAATGCTGATGTCTCCCCTCCTTATGCTGTTTAGTGCATTGAGTCTTTCATGTTATCCATCAGTGTATTTTGTCATTAATGGCAAACTTAAGAATTTCAGAATCTAAAATGCTGGTGAGTACTTGCTTGTATATGTTTGGTCATCATTATTTTACTGGCCACAGGTCAACAGCAGTGAAGGGACACTTTGGCAAGCAAAACCAAATTTGCTGTTACCCCTTCTGTAAACTTTCAGTTGGCTTCACAAAGCTGTTGGCTGTGTACCAAAGAATAACTGATTGATGGTCCCAGATTAATTAGTGTCTTGATTGAGATTCATTAATGAAATTACTTGTTGGTTTATTTTTAATTACCTAAGAATATGGGAATGATTCTGCAAGGTGTTAAGTGCTCCTGAGCTTTACTACTTTGTGTGTTTTTGTGTGGGCCAGGAGTGCTTAGTGCTTCACAGGATCAGTCCTCTATTTAATATAAGGTGAAAATAAAGCAAGTCCTACAATTTGAGGGCTTACTGTGAGGGTTTTGCAAAGTCTTAAGCAGAAAGAAAATGTTGGGAAACTAGTACATACTTCTAAAGGAAATAAAAAATTCTAGTAAAAATAAGACAAACGAAATTTTGAAAAAATAATGACCCGTATCAAACATTATCTTAGTGTTTTCATGTGCTCAGGAGGTAGAAGGTCAAGGTTTTCTTGATCCCTCACACGATAAACCTAACATTTTAGAAAGTTCTTTGTTCTGCTGTTAGAAAAGAGAGTTCTAGCATGTTTTAAAAATTTAATCTTTTTAGGGATTGAAATCTAACCTCTTCCTCCCACAAAGAAATCTTATTATTTTTAAATATTTTAAAATAATCTATCTAACTTCTTGGATGTGGTGGTGCCCCCCAGCCTGACCAGGACTAGTGGCATTATTGGTGCTATAATGTGGTTTGGACTAAAATGAAAAGGAGTTGAAAGGTCTAAATGCTGAATTGGCTTCAAAGCTTAGTCTCTCCTCTCTGAGGAGAGATTTCCTTCTTATCTAGCTGTGCCGGAACATGTGTCAAACATAACAACTGTCATCACTTTGATGTGTCCTATAAAAGGAAAATTGACCCGTTATCTGACTCTTCAAAAATACACTTATAAAATTAATGATTTTTTAATTGAGTGAATGTTGTCTCTCTAAAGAAGTGGAGAAAAAGCTTGGTGTTTTAAAAGAGATGTTGATTGCTTTTGGTATAAAGGACTTTGCGGAACCTTTTGTTTTAAAGATAATAAATGGATGTTTGTACATTAAGGTTTTTGGAGTTGCAAAGAATAAGAAAATGTTTCTGAAATCAAACTTCATTTTTGCAATTTGCTATTTCAGGGAACCAATCTACCGCCTTCAAGGCAAATTGTACGAGCTAAGTTCTGTAAGCTTTATTGTTGCTTTTTCATTTAGCTTCTCAGAGGGCAAAGTTTGTCTCTAACTTTTGGGTTTGAATACTTGCTACTAAACTACTTAAACTGCCTGGTCTGTAACACTTCTTCAACAAATTGTAATTGCAGTTCATCACTTAACTGCTACTAACCTGCTGTTACAAGTACGAACTAGTATAAGTTAATGTTGTAGAAGACTTTGAATTTTAAAACTAATATTGTTATAATTGTATTGAGTTTCTGAGACTAAAATGACTAATTTTGTGGTATAACTGGAAAGTGGTTTTTGTCTGATGTGAATGTCTCTGTTCATAGTAAAGCTCTTTTTGAAAGGTAACCCAGTAAGTTTCTGGTAATCAAAAGGAAATGTTAGTTCTTGTGTAAATGAACATGTTTATGGGTACAGGTACTGTTTGTGATATTTTGTTTATGTAAAGAAATTACTTTTGATAGAAAACGTGTTTATTTATAAAACAGCAGTATTTAAAGCATTTTTAGCATTCTTTTCATAGCATTGGAGGTTCAATATATCATGGTCAGACTTTTTGCTAACCCTTCCACCACATGAGTAAATAAATGTGTGAATGCCTTTAATATTGCTAATTAGAATTGTCTAAATAGCAGTTAATTTTATAACAAGCTACTCCTGCTTCAGTGATGGTTAGGTGTAAGAAGTAAATCTCTCTATCAGGTGCATTCTTTGGTAAGATCTGCAGTGAAAACCTACATTCTTCCTCTTTGTGGCTACATAATCAAATTATATTAGTCACCATTTCAAACAGACTTATACCAAACTTAAGTTCAATAAAGGAAAATGGGCTAAGCAGCACCAATTCTAACAACAATTGAATTTAATGTCTTGGGAGAATAAGATCATTAATTTTTCCCAAAATAGTGAGGTGTTCTTTTGCAGTCCATTGCTTCTTTTTTGGTTGGTTTTTCTTCCTAGCTTGCTTTGAACTGGAACGATGCAGATAACTATTAACTAGTTCTCAGGAATAGGCTGAGTGTGGCAAAACTCCATTTTTGGAAGATGTGTAACGCCAGTTCCTCCTAACATGTTTTTGTTCCTTCATCCTCTACTACTAATTTATCTTCTCATGCTTAATCTTTGGCCTTTTTTGTTTGTCTTTTCTTTGCTACCGCCTGAGGTTTTGACCTGACTCCACAAAGTTTCTTTTTAAGCCACAGGTTAGTCTGTCTTTTAATTTGCTTGACATAATCAGTACAATGCTTGATTTTACACAGCACACAGCAAGATCTAGAACCTGAATGCTGACCCTTTCTTAATTGTGTATTTTGTGTGTTGAGATTTGTTTTGGTGACTAAAATTTAGCATTGAATCTCCCCTTCATGATAAACCTTTGAAGATGAAGGTGTCTTTGCTCCATGTGCCCAATTGACGCTCTATAAGAATGCACGATACTCAAATTATAGAGGACGATACGTAATTATATGCAATTCTGTTTTGTGTTTTTATTTCTGTGGCAAAATCCATTGCTGCACTTGAAATACCCCCTGTAATTGGAGAAAAGGCTTAATCTGAGCTAGGAGTTTCAAGGCACTGCCCAAGTGATCTGAAGGGTTTTGGTTTGAAGCCTTTGGAAATCTGTTTAAATTTTTCACTACCATGTCCTTTCCCCAGTAAATAATTTTTTCTTTAAGGTAGACATGTGCTTAAGACTTTAACTGTCATTGTTTTTAAGTCTTGCCATATATTGGGCAGTGATTTTGGGGGAAACAATGTCACCGGATCTCCGCTGTGTTCAGTATCAGAAGAGATCAGAGCAGTTTATGCCTTTAATTTGCCAAATACAGTGAAATACTGTATTAGGTTTCCCCTCAAGTCTGCTCTTTCTTTTTCAGCCTCTATACTGCAAGAATCTTCATATTTGAACCCAGAGAGCCAGCAGTTTATAAGGATGCCTCACAAAGTGGTTTTTGCAGTCTTTATTCTTTCAATTTTTTTGCTAATTAGTGACACATTGTTATGACAGTGATTAGAAGATAGAGCAGTGCTGGGAGTTGAGCTGTGTGTTCAGAATTTTTTCAGTGGAGTTGCATAACACACATTAATAGATATTTACATTAAATCAACAAGTGCTTCTGCTTGTGTTGTGGAAATAGCCACCTCATGATTTTTGCACTTGTCTTTCTGTCTGTCCAGTCCATTTTGCTTATCTCTCACTTCCCTAGAAATTACCATTCAGAAATTCTTTTACATTCAAGAATCAAGAAAGTGTTTAATTTCTGTATTTCTTTTACAAATGTATTACTTGATTTAATGTAAGTCATGCAGCAATACATAAAACGTACTCATTGTGTCAACTCCTGCTTTCCTGTTTATCCCTGAAGTGGTGGAGAGTAGGAACAACAGATACAATTTGGGTTTTGTACAGCTGAGCTATCAGCAAATGACTTCCTTCTGGCTGGTTCATTCCAGTTCTACCTTCTAAGTTTCACTTTTTAGCCACCCAGATTAGGTATTGTGACACTGAAGGAAGGAACTGTGTCATCTCATGTTCATCCTGTACATGGAGTCCAACTACCGGTCAGAATATTGTCTTCATTAGCTTCTGGCAATGCCCATATTTTTCACCTTCCTGAAGTCCATAACTCATGTCACTAATATCCGCTATGCACAGAGTGACATTTAGAAATACGATAGAAAACATTGAAATGGATTGCTTAAACCCAAACAACCAGAAGATGAACCAGTGAGAAGAATAATGAAACACACTACTTCAAAATGAAGTACTGTATAACATAGCTAACACAATAGTTTAAAAAAAACCCAAACCACTGCAACCCTCCCCATCTGAGATATTTTTTTAAGCATAAAAGTCTCTTTGAAAACATTTGCTGCTTATTGCCCATTGAAATACACTTATTTCTAAAATAGAGCTCAATTTATTTTTTTGAGCAGTTGGCTGGAGTCTGACTTGTAATTCAGCTTCTCCTGAAAACTAAAACTATGTTGTTAACCTCATTTTGTTCTGCACTTAGTCTTTTATCCAAGTCTCCCTCTCGTCTAGTACTGAGTATTTTGAAACTGCAGACTTTTGTTGTTAATAAAATGTACCTGGGAAACAGGAATGATACAGTGGAAAGAGCATGAGGCTTAGCACACTAAGATCATCTTCTCTTCCTTGTAACTGCTTCCAAGTATTTTGGGTAATTATGATCTTTCATAGTGTCCAGCATATTTTAGGGATCACAGGACCCTGTTTTCCCAGAGGGGTATAGATAAACAGAAATCTGCACAAAACCCACAGAAATACTGCTAGAGCTTGGTGCCCTGCTTGTCACACAGTGCTGTGTGGGAACAACAGCTGGATCCAATCCTCCACACACAGGATTTTTGAGGAAACAACTGGCAAATTCCTTCCTTTTACAAGACAGTGACCAATGTTTGTATTAGCAAGTCAGCTTGTTTCTGTCCACACTCGGTGATGGTTCTGCTGCATCTATGGGGAGATGCATCAGAGTAGAGCAAGACAGACTTTTGGAGCTATGCAACCAATGTGGTTGCTCCATTAGAAGCATTAAAAGCCTCATTATTTTTAAAACCACTTTAAATAATTTAGATTTTAACCTATTTGACCTATTTTGAGACTTCTACCACAAATACATTATTGTCAAATTGAGAAAATCTGACTCTTAATAAGAATGGAAAGCACTGAATAGAATAAGCAGAATGTGCTACTTCCCTTCCAAGTGCTCATCATCTGTGAGGTTCTTGAACATGCTGATCGGGTGTTTCTTACTGGTATGCTTCTAGGCACTCTCGCTATCCCCACTGTGACATCCATATTCAGGCCTTTAACCTGCTCTCTGTGTCCAGACTGTATTTCAGTAGCATTCTGGCCCATCTGCCTGGATTTCCCTGTGTGGATGCCTGTTTTATAGGGAGCCACACAGCATTTTCACTTGCAGACAGCATGGTTCCACAGCATCCTCCCTCAGAGCCCCTTATTTCAGTTCCTTTGTCAGATGGGAATAATGACCTTTCTACTGTGAAGTATTTAATCTGCTGGACAAATAGAGCTTAGCTTGTTGCTTTGTTACTTTAAAGTAGTTGGTGAACCTTAATTTCCTGGATTTTTCTAAAATTTGGGTAGTTCAATGCAGGAAAAAAGATCAGCTTGGTTCCATCAGCTTGTTCAGTGCTAGCTGCCCGAAGGCCCATACACTGGCTCATTCTGTGTGTTGCTTATTTCCTCTTACAAGTTAATTCAATAAACATCATAAAGTAAAACAAGAATTTGATGTGTAATCAAGTCTGTATTGGGATTTCTTTAACTTGCACTGGGGAAACATTCCATGCCTCTTTGTCTCAGTAATGTCCTTTCTCTGCTTCCCTCTGAAAAAAACCCCAAATCCATAAATATTAAAAGCAACTAAAAACTTCTGCAGAAACTTGTGGTACAGGCTATTCCATCCAAATTGCTCATGCTGTACCCTTGAGTGTGTCTACAGGCATCATGTCCTGTTCTCCCATAGCTTATGGGCTCTTCAGACCTGAACTGACGCTTTTCCTAGTGATTTTCTTACAGGATAAAGCCTGATAGGCTGTTTTTGGCTTTTCAGTGTCTTTCTTACACTGGTGGCCTAGTCAGTACTAAGTGGGAAAACATGACAATCTTAAGTGAAGTGAAATCAATACTCTTTGGATTAAGAGTAACAATCCTTATAGCAGCTTTTCAGGTGCAGCTTCTTTCTTTGGTTTAGTTATCAAATGCCACCCCTTTGCTCTGTGCAATACCCAAACTGCTTTTTTCAAGAACTGACATGCTGAATGGGCGTGAATTCTGATGCTGAAAGTTTTCTGGATGACAAGGAGTAGATGTTGAGCAATTCTCTGGTGATCTGTTGATACTGGAGTTCCGAGGAGAGGAAAGTCAGAGTCTTGTGTATTTCTCTTAATGGCAAGTGGAGATTCACAAAAATTTGATCACACAAGTCTGTGCCTGTGGGGCTTGCTGAGGATGTCCAAAGGGCGTCTCTAAGCATTTCTTTCTGTCTCAATATTCCATGGGCAAGTAAAGAGTATTGTGAGAAGAAACAGAATGGCTGAGTTTTCCTGAATCTGAGTGATTGGGAGAGTTTTGTTGTCACGTTCACAGTGTGATAGCTGGAGAGGTTTACTTTCTTATATATGCACTGGAAAACAAGAGTAAATATTCCAGTAAAATGGAAAATTTCTGTATGATCCATAAACCAGTTCTCGTGACCATTCTCTCTTCTTCACCTCTGGAGCTATCTCATTCCTCATTTCCTTTGTCCCTCTTTGCATAATACAGCCCTATGTTTGTAGTATTTATAGGTATGCCATTCCCTCCTGGTCTTTCATCTGTGGCTTGTATCTATTTTATAGAGGTTTGCTCTATCTATTTCCCCCCAGATTTTTATATGCTGCTGTAGGTTGGTTGATTATTTTAAATTAACTGTAGATCTCTCCACTTTGTTACTTGATTCAACTCCATCTGTAAATTCCCAGAATGTGCTAGAAGGCACTCTCTCTGTCAGGATCTAGGTGCTTTTCATAACACCCAACTTTACAAATGGCCATAGTGATTAGTCTAGAACACAGTAATCATATATGAGGTTGTGTAGACTTTTACAGTGTGGTAGTATACAGGAAATGAAGATCTTCAGGTTTACACAGCCCTCCATGTACTCAAACTTCTTGTAATGACAACAGGGTAATACTTTGGCTTCTCTCCTCATCCTTTTAAACGGAAACACTATACTAACAATTAGTTACTACTCTTTTTGTTTATTGAATTTTCATGAATGATAGGGACCTTCAGAAACTCTTGAATTTGCCAGGGACTAATTTATTTAGCAAGTCTTTATTTAGAAGCAGAATTATGTGAAGTGAGCAATGAACTAAATTTGTGTCTGACTGCACCTCTGTACAGGTTATCCGGAAAGGCTGGCTGACTATCAACAATATTGGCATCATGAAAGGAGGATCCAAAGAATACTGGTTTGTTCTAACAGCAGAAAGTTTGTCCTGGTATAAAGATGATGAGGTAAGGAATGAAGAATGTTATTCTCCTTTATTCATATTTTTGATACCAGTTAAAAATGTTAAATTAGCTTGCACAGACTTGAACTGAGATGATGTTTTAAGGTTCTTTATAATCTCTGGCTTTGATTCATGGAGACTGTTGACCCTCCAAGACTTCTGTTGAAATATTGATAACGTAAATACAGAGTGTTGCATATGTGGAATTTTTGTTGGGTTTTTAATTTTTTCCTCTTTTCCTATGTCTTCTCCACACCAGTCTAAAAAAACCCATACCCAACACAAACCACACCACTACAAGTTTTTGGAATGTTCTAGTTATTTTTCTATGCTTGTTTGGGCAGCTCTTGCACATCTACTGTAGGTTGATTATAACTCGTTCAGTAAAGTTACTTCTAAAAGTAACCATAACAATTGGTTTAATGATAACCATCATTCTCTGGCCTCATGATTTGAGAGGATGAACAGCCTGTCTGCATGGCTCTGTACCAACGGGTTTGCATTCTCAAACCGAATAACAGATTATCAGTGTTGATCAGTGAATTTGAGGTAACAGTAGGACTGGAAAATATCATTTCTGTGATAAACCGGACATCCAGGTTTACTTTATTGAATATGTTATTAAGCAGCTCATCTGTTCTGTTTAAATATTTCTTCAACAATGTTGGTATTGATATGCTCTATCTAAAATTCCAGAAGTCTTGTTAATTTTTGAAGGATAAAATGGGGTTCACAGTAAAACCCTTGTGTTTTAGTAAAGGTTGTGTTGGTTTTGTAAAAGAAAATTGTGCTACATTTTAGAAAAGTTTTCTATTATTTTCATATTTATTTTTTGTTATATTTTCAGCAGATTATAGTGATGTAGATTGTTATTTATTAGATGGAAGATGCACAGGTAAAGACAGAGTTTTAAACGAGCTCTAAAACATCACTCAATCTATCCATCTTCTTCAAGGTAATAAAGATGCTGGCTTACCCAAACAAAGCAGGGGAGTTAGTTATAGGTACTGTGAAGATAATTACTGTTGTGTTGAAGCTGGCTTAGGTTAGGTACCAGTCACTGTAACTCCTGGAAGTGATGAACAAGATCTGTTCCCCTTGCTATGTAGTACCATTTCAAGCACTTTGAGGTGCATCTAAGATATGCTGTGGCAATTCTACAAGTAGTTTTGGTGTTGCTTTTTAAAAATCTGATCTTTGTTTAGTGTGCAACCTAAAAATTTCTGAAAATATTTACAGAATCATGGAATATCTGTGGTTGGAAGAGACCTCTTCAGGTCATCTAGTCCAGCCTTTGACCCAGCACTGCCAGGTCATCCCCTAAACCATGTCCCTCAAACATTATGGAATGACTTTTGCTATGCAACTTTAAAAAGAAATTGTTTTGATAGTGTGCTAGAGAGTGTCACCTGGGACTCTCAGAATAGTACATGGGGAGAATTGGCCCCTGTCTGATTTCCATGCACATGTTTTAAAATAATGTCTCTTAATTGCCCAACAGTTGTATTTTGATAGTAATGAAAACACCAGTTGTTCATTCAGGAGGCTGATATGGGATACAACTCAAGAATTTCTTACAGTGGTAAAAGAAAATAACAGCACAGTGTTCGTTGCTTTGCTGGTAGAAGTTCCTTCTGAATTACCCATTTGCTGTATAAAATTATGCTGGGATTGTTCTAGGTTTTTTTCCTTGGCCTTTCTCATTAGGACTTAAAATGAAAGTGCTCTGGTTAGATACTCTGAAGATGGTCAAAGCCACAGGTAGACCATTAGATTAATCAAAATACCAGTGACTTGTTTCAGCAACAGAACCACTAGCTTCTGAAAATAAAGAAGCAACTATGTGATCTCCTGGCTCAATTCCAGGTCTTATAATTACATTTTGTCTCCATGAAATGGTCTCTTCAATTTCGGCTTGGCTTGGTAATTGTCACATCCTGTTCTCAGATGATTACTGAAACGACTGCATGCTGTTGTATTTCCACCCTGGTAAGATACGTAGTCATCAGTGATGTGTGAAGTGATACCCGTGTTTATGTGTCTGGACTGTGCCCGCTCTCAGTGCGGCTGTGCACACTGTGAGGTCGTAGGGAGTTCAGATTCTCCATGCCTCATGTACAGGCTGCTCACTTCTGCAGTCCTTGCACAGTAGCAAGAGCCTCTTCATTGCAGAAAGTCACGTCTCACCTTCATTCTCCTGCCACAACGATGAGTTTGTTCCCCTTGTGCCTCTAACCGCAATAAGGAATGTTGTAGCAGCCTGTGCCCCAGAGAACTCTAACAATGTGCTTCCCAAAGCTCCAGGATTGTGTACCCCCTCTAGTGTAAGCTGAGCCTACTTCCTGCAGTCTGGAATTTACCCTGAGATTAAAATCTCTTTCTGAAAGCAAGTGGTTGTGTGCTAGTGCCGTTAGAAGGATGCAAATTATTTCCTTTATTTGTGAGCTGCAGCTTTTCCTCAGTGAAGAGCCCCAGTGGAATGAGTTTTGAACAAGTTACTTTGGCAAAATATTTCAAAATTTAGTGCATGGTATCAGTACTGGTTTTAATGTGATTTTGTTGCTGCTTAAAGGGGCCACAGGATTGTCTTCCTCGATGAGGTGGGAATCTGTGCCTAAAAGTGGATTTTAGGCTTGTAATTATGGAAATAGCAGGTTGATGTTTGAGCACTAGTTACATAAATGCTATTCTCAATTAATTTTCCATTCCTTGTAGTTTCTTGTGTTCATAAATTTTTAGTGTGACTACTACCATGAATTTTGCTTTTCCACTTGCTGAAAATAAAGCAAATCCCATGTTCCACTTTGAGGCTGGCGTAAGTGTAAGACTAACACATTTATTAACCTCATAAAGGAATAGTCTTCTTTCATAGACTATTCTATAAGTATTCTGTAGAATACTAGCTTAAAGTATTGTAAATCATACCTACGCCAAAAAAAGAGTTGAAATCTGAGCATTTTAGCTCTCTGTTGTTCCTGCTGTTAAGCTTTTGTGCTGATATTCGGTTGGTAATAAATTTGTAAATTAGATGCTTTGAGAATTGACTACTGTCCGATAGGCTAAAATGGAATTTGGGAATGTGGAATACAGTTCAGAATTGTGAAGCAAAAAGCTCTTTGTTGTAAAAATTAAAAGTACAGTGCAGCAGCTTTTTTATAGGACATGGTCAGAGAATGTGATTTTTTGTTGTTCTTTATAAAGCATTTAGAGGTTTCACTGGCATTATCATTGTGCTAGAAGTTCTAAAAATGGGAACTTTACAATTATTGGAAAAAATTCATTTTCATCTTCTATCCAAATAAAATGCTTCAATAGGAAATGATATTTTCAACATCTAGAGATAGATGCAGGTTGTATCATAATTTCAATTCTAAAATTTGGTGTGGCTGTGGAAGGAGGCATGAAAATAATGAGGACATGGGAGAGCAGGAAGGGGAGAAACAAGTTAATGCTAGGATTGAACGTTGTGTCTGTTTATAGAAGTAATTTGCCACAAAACAAGCTGCTCTCAGCTGCTGCGGGTAGCAGGCATGTTAGTGACTTTTACACCAACACTAATCTAATAATGCAAGTTGCTTGATTTATGCTGGAGAAGTAAATGGGAGAACAAAATGTACAATGATGCTGCAAAGCTGTATATAAATACAACTTACTGTTAGTAAGTTAATAAGAACAACTAGAAAAAGAGTACTATAAGGAAGCACAGTAAAAATTTCAGCAGTGGGTTTTATTGTATTTTATAGGCAGTGTTGGTTTGACTCTAGGTGGGTTGCAGTACGTGCAATGGTTACTGACCGGACGTCTGAGATCCAGAGTGACTCTTGGCTGGAGCTGTTGGTGCAGATGCTCTGCTGTGTCAGAGCAGTTTCCCACTGGCGGCTGTCCCTCAGGCTGGGTTGTCATGCGACTGCCTGTCTGTGCCTGCTGTACAGGTGAGAGGATGTTCTGCACAGCAAGTGTAGACAGGCAGACACATGACAACTCCGTCCAGCCAGTCCCTTGGAGCCATCACCGCTGGTGTGCAACAGTTTGGACCATTCCAGTTTGGGGGACTTTGATGGGAAGTGGGGAACACACATAACAGACTTAAACTTTAAAACATTGGGAGCTGCAGAACAAGAACAGAACTTGATTTTATTCATTAAAGAAGCATTTTGGTACATCAGTTATCATTGTACTGACATATATCAGAGGTGCGATTTCAACAGATTGGTCACACCAAACATTTGGAGAAAGCAAAGAGGATCGAAGCTATGGTTTATTTTATATGCAATTCGTACATGATTTTGCCTGCATACTGTACTCACACACAGTAATTTCACCAGATGGTTTTGCTCTCCTTGGGAGCACAGAAATACTGAAGTTCAAGATAAAGGATATGTTTATACAGTACATATTTCCTAGGAGCAGATAAGCACAATAATCTGGCGTGTTAAAAATAAAAATCTGTGTAAATGGAGGAAATCACTTGCATGTTAACTCAATTGTGCTGGAAAGAAAACTGGTTGCATTTTAGGTCTACTTTGCTGATATGTTAAAGCTACACAGCTGATATGTTAAAGCTACACACATGATATTTCTTTAGTATTTTGGTTTGCATATGATTTAAATCTAGCTTGCTCTCAAAATCTGTACTTGATAAGAAAATAACTTTGTGGAGTCTCAGTATGTTTTTTGATTAAACATAGACTATGCTATAGATCAAAAGCATGCAATGGCATCATTCCACATCTCAAGATGTGCTGCTTTGCTAAATGTCCTTTTATATAGAACACACACAGTGACTGTAACTCAATTCAGCAGTGGCAATTATAACATCACTGGGATCTTGTTTCAAAAGGTATAAAACACATTGGAAGTTTAAAAATGTTGCTTTAGTTTTTTTGTCTTCAGATTAAATGATTCTTGGTTTATAATGGGGTTCTTAAATCACTCTTGCTCGCTAGTGCCTCCAAAGGTAAGTAATGAACTTGTGTGTTCGAACCCTTCTCAAGCATACCCCAATCAGCAAAACTTTTAACTTCCATCATGAAAATTTATTACAAAGGGGATGAATTTAACAGAAGCCTAAAGATGGGGATAGCATTGAGGTTTTAAATGAGACTATAACTGAATATGTAATTATTTGGGTGTTCTAGTTAGAATAATTATTTTGCCATTTAGAAAACTATGCATTTTAGCACATAGAGAAGTAAAAAAGTGTAAAAAGCATGTTTCCCAATTATATGAATAAAACTTTCCTTGAACCTAACATGATGAAATAATATGCTTTAAAAAAAAGGCACAAAAAACAGCTAAGTCACACATTAAAAATTAAGCTCAAGACATTAAATATTCTTATGTTGACATTATAACTTAAATTTTTGTATCTCTAATTAAAACTAAACGCATGCGATAAGTTGGCATGTCTTCCTACCCACTTGACCAGTGTAAAGAAAAACAAACGTGACAAATTAGAAGTTTGAAGCTTTAAAACTAGTACAAAACACTGCTTGTTTTCTAGATTTCATCGAAGTTAATGTCTGCATTTAGTTGTTAAAGAAATCAAAAACCTTTAGTCTGAGAGAAAATTAGATATCAGTTTCTGCATTATGGATCCTTCTTAAAATAATAAAAAAATCATACAGTAATATTCACTGGCAATATACAGTTCAGAAAGATTGGAAGAAGTAAAACACACATTTTAATTAATGGGTTTTCTATATTAACAGCTATCAGGGAAGTGAGGTTGCAAATTAAAAGACTGTACAGTCTTTCTAATAACTGTACACAAGGACAATTCATCAAAGAATCTGCGAAGAGATTTACATCTCCAATGTATTTTGCCTCCAGTTAATCTGCTGGGTACTACTAATGACTGGATCATTATCTCCACTTGATTCTCATTTAAAGACTGATATTCCTTTAAATTATAGAAGACTTCCTACAAAGGCTTAACAAGTTTGGGGAATCTGTTGAATCATTAAAAGGCTTGTGAATATTTTTGAATACTCTTAACAAAACAAAAATATATATACAGAAACTTATATTAAGGATCTGACTTTAAATATTGACCACTGGAAAACTGAGTTGCAAATTGTATTGTCTCTAGCAGCGATCAGGCCTTTTTATTTAAGGGCAGGTTGTTATTTTTAGATACTGTTTTGCAGCATAAAATAGTGAAATGCAGTAACACTATTCAGGAAAGTTTCATTCTTAACTCTGGCATTTCCTGTCTTTTTGTAGGTGTAAACCTGACCCTGAGTATTATTTCAGTTAAGTTCAGAAAGCAAAGCCTTCTGCAAGGAAAGTTTGCTCTTGATTACAGTTTATTGTTTATCAAAAACCCCAAACCACTAAGATTTAGGAGTTTTTTTTTTATTTTCCAATCTACTTAACAGATTTTGATGAAAATATTCTAGTACTTTAATGTTCAAGTTAGAGGTCTGCAATTTTCTTCCAAGTATTTTTCTATTTTCATGATAATATTTTTTGTATAGAAACAATACTTGGGTGGTCTGCAGAACTGCCTGTGGATACACAGTGATGGTAGAGGAAAGGGGGACAAGGATCATTGGAGAGGCAAGCAGTGTCCGTTTAGTCTTCCTCAAAGTGCAGCTGCATTAAATAGCACCAGTAACAACATGCAACTTAATGACAAGGCAGAAAAATGTCAAATTATATGGTTTTTTTTTAAACTATTTTTTTCACATTTATTTCTGTAAAGTGACTTTATCCCAACCTTCTTTTTTTTTCTTTTATTTTTAAAAATTCTATACTGAAAAGGCTTGAAAATTTGTTTTCTTCTTCCCTGTTTTTTTGTGTGTACTAAAAATAATTATGTTTATTCAAAAGAGAATTTATGACATTGAAAAGCATCTATTTAAATGTTCCTACTCCTTTAATTTGCTTTTTTATACATTCTATGGTAAGATGAACCGTATCATTTAGTTCGTACAACAGGCTTAAGCACTGAGATCGTCCTAGATTTACAAAAGTCCTGGCACGCTTTAGGATGCATTGGATGCTGCTAATTATTTTAGCCAATGCAAAAAATAATATTTGGGGTTTCATTCTTTTTTATTTCCCCTCTTGAAATATTTGTCCACAGCTATCTTGCATCTGTTGATTTAAATCCCCTTGTTTTCTAACTAAGCAAACACTTTGTCTGATTAATTAGAACTAGATTCAACTACACCAGCGCCACTTTGAGGACCACAGAATCACTTAATTCACTTTGAAAATGTTTTGGTTGCTGAGCCCAAATAGATATACTTCCTTATTCATTCTGAACAATACAGCCTTTCTTTCCCTATCTGTTGCTTTGCACACTGCATTTCCCTCCCCATGCACCCCCCCCGCCTCCTTTCCAAGCCCCATGCCAAAGGGGGCCTCCGATATCCCAGCCATACAGTCTAAAAATGCGACTTTGAAGAGTCACGGGTGTATGGGAGGGGAATCACTTCCTAAATCCAGAAAGGTCATTTAAAGTAAAAGATTAATGCAAAGAGTAGACCTGAGATAAGAGAAATGCTGGTTCCATATGCTTTCATTGTCCCTGCTTCTGTAGCAAAAGTAACTGAGAGCCTTTTACAATAGTTTCTTTCTTGATTTCTACATCAGAATTATAAAGTAGTAGAAGAAAAGGAAGAAGAAGGAAAATATTTACAAACAAAGTTACTCTCTGTGAAAGCATAGCTGAGCAAGTTTCTTGACAGGATTTGAAATCATTTTTCTACCGCTTAAACAAAACAAATGTAATTAAACCTTTCAGGTTTGCGCTGCTTAAACTAGCAACCGCACTTAAAGAAGGACTGAGAAACATTAATGCAAGTTGGAATCACATCTAGTTCCATTTGTTTTATTTCCTTCTGTCCCTTTAGATTTTCTATTAATAACCACATTTAACTGTGTGATGTAACTCCTAAAGCACAATGAGAATACAAATTCCATCTCTTTAGACTATAATGGCACTACTTTAATCCTAGAGACAATATTCTACAAAGTAAAGAGGAGAGGCTGGGTAGCTTCTGAGTTATATATATATGTTAAAAAGGATTCCTGTAGTCAAGATACTGAAACTCTGATGGGAGACTAAGAAAAAGAGCAGTGGTGGTTCTTGCTTTGTAGGCTTTATGGCAGCCAATATAGACAGTTACACTGTTACAGGAGCATCTCTCCCCACTAGGACTTTAGTTGCTTCTTGAAGGAGCAATGAAAAAGGTAATAATCAGGTACGCACATTAAAAAATCCATACAGCACCAAGGCTATTTAAAATACAACATTCATTCTACAAAACCGACTGATTATAATACTAATGGCTGCATATTTATGCTAATTATAGCATAGCTATTCCAAGCCTTCCTGCCAATAATGAGCACCATATAGATGGGTTTTTTTTTTCCTCCTGGTTGCAGTAGTTTGTTTCTAGTGTTAACTTTAGGGGAGCTGAGTCGGGTGTTCGGCTGGGATCAAATTGCAGCCCAGACTTTTTGTATTATTTTGTCTGTGGGGATTTCATTCAGCCTGAGGGTTTCTTTTTTTTTTTTCCCCTACCAGGACAGCTGGAAATTCACCAAAGCAAACTTCTGCCTTCGTTTACAAATTCCATTTTTATCAGTGGGATTCAGGACAAAATAATTTATCATTTTGAATGTTAGGAAGAAATAATCCGGGATTCAAAGTATACGCGAGAGCGGCAACGATCAATTGGTGCTGATCGCGTATATGCAATGACCAGCCAGGTATCAGGATGGAAAGTAATTTGTTCTGTTTTTTATTTATTTATTGGGTTTGGTTTTTATTGCCATCACATCCTGAACTTTCAGAGGTAATTTTTCCTGATAGTCAAAGATTTTTGTAATCTACACTACTACTATACAGCAATCATAAGGTTTGCTATTGGTCTCTTTACCAGTTTTCATTAGCACATAAAGCATAAGCTACTGGCAAAGAAACTTCCACTGCATATAAAGCATCTAAATACAGTTCTCCCCAAGGCAATATACGTTACAATAATTTCAAATAATATTCATGCATTCTTTTCTATTATTTTATTACTTTAAGAGAAAATGATTTCTTAAAATTGATCTTCAGATCATAGTTCACAACAGGACCTACTCAGAACACATACTTCTAGCAAGCTTTTCCTGCATATAAATATAAGGAAAATAAAAAAAAAATACTTAAATATTTATACTTATTACTACAATTAAAAAAAAATAAATAAAATTTACCTTTTTAGTTTTTGGGGGGGAATGCTTTATTTTAAATTAAAAAAAAAAGAAGCAAAAAAAAAAAATAAAAGAAATGAACTTTAAATCTACTCTTGTACACTTCCCTAGGCAGTATACCTCTAGGCAAGATACCTCTCTCATTTCTTGCATAGGTTTTAGTAAACCATCAGAGCTCCATCTTTCTTGCGGTGATGACTGGAGGAAGGGGGGGAGGGGAGTCACCTAGGTTCGCCAGGTCATAGGCCAGGTGTTCTTCCAAAGTAGGCCTTACCAGTATGTCTTCCCCGCTTTACTCTGAAGTCCTCCTTTTTCACAGTGTCCCTTTAGCGTTTCTTATTCCCTAGTGTGCAAAACCTGTGAAGAAAAATACTGGATATGAGATCTGAAATGGAGCAATTGAGTGTCTTCTCCTTGGCAAGAGCAACTTGCGTCCCCAATAGTCCATGCCGCTGCTTTCCCTTGCCCAGTCTAACCAATGTGCAGACTACTGTACAACAGCATTGTCCTGAACAGGTAGTCTGAACACTGGGGCGACGGAGCAGGATCTCCGGACGCGTCTATTTATTTATTTTAAATCCTCTTTTAGTCTTGGGGAAAAACTGCCTTCCTGCATCACGGGTTGTGCTCGGCTCTCCCTCACATTCTGCAGCACTCACTGAAACACACTGAAGTGCTGTGATTTCCAGTCTTGACGTGGCACATTTGCAGCAGACTGGGGATCTGGCAATGAATTTAGGACCAGGAAAAGGGGGAGGGCTGGGCCTGAGAGTCCATATATGGGATGATGTCACCCTGGGGAGGTTTGGGTATGCACTGTGCCGCTGGTGAGACCGCTAGAATTGCCTGCTCTCAGACATGGGTCTGTGTATAAAATGGTACCAGATGTTTTAGTGTAATGTTAAGCAGTTATTTCATCTTCAGGCCAGATTTTTTTCTTCAACTGGGCAGGAAGTGGGCCCCAGTATGGAAAAGCTGTAAAAAGTCAAGATGTACAGTTTCACTGCAGCCAACGGAGAGCGAATTAGCGTAGACGCAGAATTTGCTGGTTTGCAAAAGCTGAAAATACCGAATTTCTAAAAAGGATTCTGCCTGGGAAGCAAACGCAACAACCTGGCGCTTATTTTCTTTCTTTTTAATAACTCTAGTTGCGCTTTTCTTTTTTCTCTTTTGGCGTTTCAGACCAAGAAAAGGGCAAATAGGTTCATTTTTTCTTGGAACTGTCAGCGGCATGCAGGCTGCTGAGACTTGAACAGTAATTAGAGTTACTTCCTGAAAGTGAAGCCCCCATGAAAAGTCTGGAGAAATGTTCTTTGTCATAGCCTCTACATGAGTAATTAGTTCCACATGTGGCCTTCCTATTTCCCTTCAGCTATTTTGGCTGGCTGGTTGAATACTTTGCTATAGCTCAAGATTTAAAGAAGCTTTAAAGTTTTCATTTCAAGCATCCACTGTGAAAATAGCTATTTCTGGTGTCATAATAAATTGCTTCTGGTAGATCAGTGCTATTAGGCCTGGCATTGTTTTTCACTGGTAACCCTGCTGGTTCCATTTTTCTTTTAATGGTGCTTGGTGGAATTATCCTGCTAAATGTTATCTTTGATGCTTACCAGATCTATTGAATTTTGCCAAGTATGACTTTACCATAGATTTTCAGATATTCTCCTTACATGCAACTATCCTCGTTCTCCTATAGAATTGTTTTCTTTTTCTTCTGTTGCTCATGCTGTTGGACTCAGTGTTTTACCTCCCTTAGCCCTTGGCCTTGTGCAACATCTAACACATCAAGTTAGCTCTTCTCAAGTCAAACTTGGAGGTGAATGTATAACCTGTATGAAATTGGTGCCAGTAACTCTTTTTCTGCCTGAAAGTCTGCAGCAAATACCAGTATTGGGAGTATAATCCATGAGGTAGATCTCCATCTTCCTGGCTAGGGAAGTGTGTAAACTGAAATGTGTGCTCTGAGTTCTGTTGTCCTAAATAACTCCTGTGTGATTCAGTTCTTCCTAGGTGATGGCAGATTCAGAGAGAGCTGCAGCTCCTAGAGGTGCATGCAGGGCGGGTTGCAGAACTCTCAATTGAGGGAGAATGAACACAATGAACTTGAAGGCCAGGGAAGTTTGAATCAATATCTCAGGCCAACGAAAATTGTCTTTCAGGTTGCATTGTGGTGGTGGCCAAGCACTGCGTGTCTGGTTGTGCATCTGATTCTACCACTTGAGCCACGGTGGGCTAGTGTATGTGTGAGCAGTGGTGGGGGTTCTTTTTTAATTAGTGAAGGTAGAGGTTTTAAGAAGCTATAGAAGGAAATTTAACATGCGGGGTATGTGGCCACCTTAGAAACAGCAGCATCACATGAACATGCAAAAGAAAGTGAGCTGGTGGGCGGGAGCTTTTGGGTGCTAAAATGGAGAAAGTAGAGCACACTCTGGATAAAACAGGAGGGCTCTGTATATCACTGTATGTGTACGAGCTGCCTTTTAGTGATATTCCTACTTGACATTTGCCCTGAGGCAGAAGAATCTGATTTTGGAAAGATTGAGTAGTGAGTGTGTTCCTCAGCGTAGCGGGTCAGATTTTCCCAGTGAGGAACCACCAGAGATTAATCACTGCATGTGCCACCAACAGTAAGAAATGTTTTCAAGGCATGACAGTGTTCCAAGGCTCTTCTCTCCATGGCAGTAGGAACAGGGAGTTAGGCTGGATAAAAGAGGAGGCAGCATGTTGATGAGCCGAGCAGGTTCTTAGGGGCTCAGAGCAGAGAAGTTTTGAATGTTGCTACTGAGTGCAGCAGTATTAGCCTGTGACTTTTTTCTGAGATAGTTAAATAGAACCAGAATAGCTCCCCACACTGTGTCCTGGAACTTGGTTCCCTCTCAGTTTTGTTTCCTGGCAAAAGCAGAACTTCAGAGGAATGGAATACAAGAACAGGGGGTTTTGGGTTGTGCCGGGTGAACAGAAAGATGATGAAGTTCTGTTGGGAAGAACCTCTGATAGAGTGCAAAACTGTTCAGACCTCTTATGCTCTTGTTTTCTCCTTCGTAAGGGCTGCTAAGCTACTTAATTTCTTCTAGACATTTAGATCAAATCCCTCCTTTTCGTCTTGATCTCTAATTGGAAAAGAACAGGCCAAAAAAGCCATCAACATTTTCGTTCTGATACCAAGTTCAAACTGTAGTTGAAAACATTCAAAAACTTCCACTGAGTATTTCCCCAGCAATGCCATGGGATTTAAAAATGCCTCTGATCAACTTCCGAGCATCTCATTTAGCCGTAATTTCTTAGATGGCAGCTCACTGTCATAGTTGCAGGAATCTTGATTTAGAGATTTGCTATCAATACTAATTGCTTATCCTAAGTGCCTTCCAAAGGTGATGATAACCTTTCATTTTTCATGAGTTTATAATCCTGCTGGTATTTCTGTGATGTCTGTGAAGTCAGTCTGATGATTGAATTATTTTCCATGAGCTTAAAATATTTGTGATTTCTAACTGGATGGAAATGAAGGACTTCACAAAGTCCAGCTTCTTCACTAATACCTATTCGGAGGACTGCCATGAAAAAGGAAATAACTATGGTCCTGCTTATGGGAGCTCTACCCTTCAGGTTTGTAAACCACTAGTCCCACTTTTATGCTAGTGAGGTGGCTGAATTGTTTATGTGCATTTTTACATTAAAAAGAATTACTGCAGAAAGTGTCTGGACAGCTGGACACTTTGTATCTCTATTTTTAAGAGCTCAGAAAAGTAAGCAGGATATGTGCACCTGGTAACTGAATTGAAATTACAACAGATAATTGAACAAAGTTCAGAAATTGTGCAGCAGAAGACTTTCTGCCATGATTTGTTCTAGGATTTTGGGCACACCCTGCAGAAAAGGTGAACCCTTTTCATCACTCAGTAGGGTAAATCTTGGTTTAAGAGGATCAGAAACAGGTAGGCAGCTGTAGGACATGGGGCTGTCATTGCCATCATAGTGAAAAACCTTATGTGAAAGTACCTCCAGGGTGTGATTTTGTAGCAGAGTGATTGAAGAGCTCAATGGCAATGAGAGTGAACCATTGCAAATCTGTCTTAATTTGCAAAAGACCTCCCAAGTTATGCTGTGAATTCCTGTTCATTTTTTTTATTTGGAATGCTTGGGGCATGGATGCAGGAAAGAAGATAAGGGATAGCATGGGGATTGGTGAGGATAGAGGAAGTATCAACATGAGGGCTGAGAGCGTCTGATACTTCTGTAGAGTTTGTCACCTTTCTGTACCTCAGCAAATATCATTGATGGTCAGGCAAGATCTGGTGCAGTTCTTGCAATCCAACTCATTAATTGTTTCTTTTAGTATTAAAAAAAATACAAAACTTTTCCTCTTAGCAATCTGTTACTTCTGGCCAATGCATGTCGGAATGTTCTGTCCTAAGTAGATGTGCCCATCATTATTACAACATGTTACAAAGTGTGGAGCTCATTTTGCACTTGTACCATCATCCTCATCTGTTGATTGTAATGTTATGGATCATGTCTGAAAAAAAACCTGATGAGGCTAGCAGCAGTTTATTGGTGCTAACTGAAGATCCCCTTTGGTAAGGACCCCTGTATGAAGGCTAGATGACAGCCAAGGTGCTGCATGGTTTTCTGTGCACCCTAACCTAGGTGCTGTATGTAGTTATTTGTGCTTTTATAAAATACCTGAGTTCATCTGTGTATGTGCTGGATAATGTTCCAGCCTAATGTTGAGGCTATGTAACTATAAAAAAGTTGTAACTATAACTATAGTTGTAACTATACAACTGTTGTATAGTTCCTGTGAACAAAATGAAATGGACAGGTGAAAAATGTGGTCTCTAAATACTGTGTTCCCTGCTCATGGTCCTTTTTCTTTCCCCACTCCTTTTTCACTTGCCTTTTCTATCCCTTCCCTCCTCATCAAATGTATAACTTGGATGTTTCAGTATATTTACTCTTCCGCTCCAACTCTGCAGCCTTTCTCTCTACAGTCCCTTTTCCCTGCTCTGCACATGTGCTTGGCCTCACACTATGTTTTGAGTTTGTGGGAGAGAAACGAATGGAGAGAATGTGGAGTGGGAAGGGGTCAATCCAGCTATTCTGGGCAACTAACAGAATTAAAATTTGTATCCACTAAGTTTGGGAGTCCGTGTTTCCTTTTATCTCCAGTGAGCAGGAATCAAATCAGTCTCTCTGAACTGGATACATATAATTGGCTAATGTTAATTTCATAGAGTGAGAATTTTCATACACAGGTGACTTTTTACTTGCTGTGTATTTTTCTGCTTAGATTTTGTGTATGCATTTCTGCACATATTTAAACGTCTGAACTGAGTTTTGGAGAGTAAATTTTGTTTTTGGGAGTTATATATGCTCACTGCAGTGGTACAAGTGATTTTAATGGCTGGCAAGGTTCACATTGCACATAGGTTATTTCACTTCTGCTGAAACAAATAGTTGCCTGGTTGAATTGTTGTGTCCTAATGGGAGGTATCCTCTCTGCCTGTCATGGCTTTTCTTCAGGAAAAGAACAGGATATGGAATAGCTCTGACATTTCCTTAGTCACTGCTTACTCATACACAACACACAATTAGTGGAGATGCAAAATTAGCTGAGCTAAGTTAATTTTCAGAACGGTGAAGAGCACAATATGCCCTGGATTAACACTGTCGTCTTTCTTGACTGCTGTGATCTCCTCAGACTTTGTTTTAGCCCAGAAACATGTTTAGTGTTCAGTTTTTGGACCCTTTATAAAACCCAGATGTGCAGCTGAATCCAAGTGTTCTTTTCCCCCACTCAGACTCAAATGATTCAGTCAGGTTACCACATCACTGGAAGATCATTGCTTCTTGTAAAAGATGTCACTGCTGCTGCAAAGTAATTGTAGTACTCAGTAAAGCAAAACAACTGGACAGTAAAAGGGGATGAAGCATTTGAGGGAGCGTAGGACTGTATTTTTTCCTGCCTAACCAAAGCAAAGATATAGGGTGGATAAACTTAGTGTTCTTTATTTCTTTCTTTCATTCCTTTCTAGAAAATTAACCAACTGACTAACTCTTTGAAAAAATAGAGCTGCCTGGATGACCAATAAAAAAAAGTCTATGATTTATAGATGTTTGTAATTAAAAATCCTCTGTCTTGTTTGGCTTAAAACTGATTTCATCTAATTAGAATTTGGGGTTTGATTTACCCTTCAACATATTTTTATGAACATTCTTTCTCCTGCCCAACTGAGAGAGATTTTGTTGTTACTGTTGTGGGCTTGTGTTTTGTTATATTTTTTTTTTTTTTGGCAAAATGTTGTGTTGCAGCAATTTCTGTATTTCAGTAACATAATACACTCTGGGGGCTGATCTTGGAGATCTGTCACTCTAATGAATACCAGTCACGTGAGACCAAAAGCATGATTTATTACTTGAGCATATTTTCTATAGGAATGCCTGAAGATTTTCATGCATATTTTTTTAGCAGGAGCAGGAGATTTCAAGAAAGAGTGGATGCAGTTGTAAGAAATTAGGGACAAAGTTAACTCTCACATTAGTTCAAGCCTGTGGTTTGCAGTGCCAACATCACAAATGATCTCCAAACAAAAACATCCCTCCTTTTCACATCTACGGGTAATCTCAAGGAATTGTGTTAGAAGCAGATAGTTAAAGGGAGCACCAGCAATATGGCTTAGGGTCTCTAAAGCTGAAAGCCATTTCTTCTAGTATTTATTGTCTTTGGCAGAACGATTATCCTCCCTTTACATTAACTGGTGCATGAAGTGTTGTCTTTGTCTTGCCAAAACTTCTGTTCATGATATAATTTTTTTGTAGGTGGACTTGCTTTTGATACTTAGCAATAACAAGCCATAGTCTTGGATGTGAACCAAGGAATTACTTTTCCTGAGGCTGAATATAGAAATCTGTCATTTATGCTGTGCAAAGATGTTTGCTCGGAGGTGACCATCAGAGATCCTTAGTGAGCTCTATTGCATCAACTCCATGAAATGCTTTGAGTGTAACAGAACCATTCATACTCTTTTGTGACCAAGTTCTAAATCATGTTTCCAAAGATTAATAAGTGATACCCAAGAAGTTGTCATATAATTAATGTTTTTTTTCTGTAGGTTCAAAATATTTAATCATCTACTATTACTATCTGACTTGAGCATGTAGGCATAAACATTTAAATTAAAATTAAGGGTCAACTTAACAGCATTTTGATTGCTCAAAGGTGTCTGCTTTGGGGTGTCCTGTGAGATCTGATTTCTCTCCAATTTTCCTGTGAACTGATGAATGTTGATACTTCCAGACATACTTTATATATTTACTATTATAGAGAGCTTGTTTCTTGAAAACTTGTGAAACAGAAGAGTTAATGAATTAACAGACTGTCATAATTTTTTATTACAGGATCCTTAATATTTATAGTTACCTTATTTATTAAGCTTTCTTAGGAAAAGAAGTTTCAAAATGGCTTATTATCATTCCCCTGTATCTTCCAATTAAAAAGAACAAGAAATTTTGACTTGTTAATTGAGCTTGCATTGCCGATACAAGAGGTTGCTTCCTGCTTTTACTGGCAGTATGTGTCAGTTGTTTGTTAGCTTATCAATATAAAACCTGGATGAAGCTGGGGTACTAACAGATTTTCTGGCTGTTACTTACCTCTCCTGATTAAATTATAAATGAAATTTTAGTGCTTTGCCTTAACTGTTGCTTTATTTGCATTTATCATGGCTTTGTTAGTGGCCTTTTAGTGGTTGAGACAAGTTGTAGTCTAGAAACCCCTAAGCCATTGTGTTAGTCAGGTAGATATTTTCAAGTGCTTAATACCCAACTGTCTGAATTTACCTCAGCTCCTAACCAGTAGTATAGTAAAACACATTCTGTTCAGGCCTGTTGTGTTCATGTTAAGCTTTCCTTTTTTTGAATTGTTAAGCATTTTCAAATGTTTATGTAAGTTCCAGAGAAACTAGACAAGTTACTCAGATAGTTTGAGAGATGGAGCCATGTGAGAGAGACTATGAAGAGCTTTTTATTGATTAGTTGGTTAAGGTCCCTTTCCTGATGGATCTTCTTAATCACAGGGGATGCTTCACAACTGTTTGTCATGAGTAACACCTCAACTGATGCCTCTTGGCTCACACTCTTCAGAGCCTCTTGGCTTACACTCTTCCCCTTCCCCATTATCTGAAATCATAGCAATAGCTTAAACTTGGCTGTATAGAACTCAAGGAGTCCTTCTTGCTTTGAAGTCCTTCTTTCTACTTCAGTATCTTTTTCTGCAGGATTTTTCATGACTTTTCCTCTCTCTTTTCATGTTCTTGCCCTGCTGATCTGTACGTTGTCACCTCTCAGTGACAGTAACCTTTACTGTGTATTGATCTGTTCCTTTCATGGATGCTTCCACAGCTTCATTCCAGGTTGATGGAATGACCTTTTCCTGGTTGAAAAAGCTCTCCTTGCATGTATGGAGTTACTCTGTTGTCCAGTTGAGTTCTTTATCCTAAGATAGCGAATACTTTATTGAGCTCTTTTGTGGATGACACTTAACCTCTTGAGGATCTGATCTTGATTTTAAAAACAAAACAAAACCCAAAGCCCCTAAACCAACAACCCACCCACACTGTAATGCCTAAGCCCAACTCACCCATATTGTTTCATGTATCTGCAGTGTTTTTTGTGTTGCTTTATAGATTTGCTTCTGAGATGTGAATCATAGTATGGTTTAGATAAGATATTCTGAAGATTGCCTGAAGTTTAGGGATAAAGTAGACAGCTATGCTCTTGTCTTTTCCTAAAGCCTTACAAAAGCATTTTTAGTTGAACACTGAACCTAAATATTGCCTTTTATTGGGATTTGTATGGAGAATGCAGAAAATGCAGAAGCAGCAGCAACACTTTGTGGGTGTAAATGTTGTTTAAAGTATTATTCACAAGTAGTGCACATGGAGGCTGAGATGTCGACAAGCAGATAAGTGGGTAAATTTAAGAGAGATCCAGGAAAATTATGACTGTAGATCCCTGAGATATAATTAGTGCCTGAGTAACACTTCTGAAAATCTTTGCAGTTTCACAAGGTTTCACTATCTTCCTTGAGTCCCATGACTAATTTCTATAATTAGAAAAAAGACCAGATTTTATAGTATAACATAATTTTCCAGTAGTTTTGGCTGTGATCTTTTTTGGACTATTTCAGCAAGACCTCTGACTGTTAGTAGGTGCGTTAGTATAACTTGCATATAGGTTCAATCATTTCAGCTTTTTGTGATGTATAATGTGTTTAATAATATGTCTGATGGTAACATTGAGGAAACTGGGAAACACCATCAATTCCTACAGCAGTTGCCATCCAGGTTGCAACTAAAGCATGTGGTGCAAGTGCAGCTTTTTGCATTCTATTCCAAAGTCCAAGACTTAGCAAAGTCAGAGTATCAAACACATGTGTCATGGACTTGTAACACAGATTCTGTGCCTCATAGACCAAGACTGAGCAACACCTGAGAGACACAAGTCTGTGTGTTTCTTGGAAAGTGTCAATCACTGGACATATTTGACAGCAGACTGAACACTAAAGATCAGCAAATTGAAAAGGGTTGTCTCTGAGAATCGTCTCAAAGCAGATTCAGAGTTTGAGAAGCTGAAAACCTAAGACTGGAAGAAAAGTAATACGCGAGTGGAAGGGAATTGCAGATACAAATGTTTGTTCATAGCAGTTTGGCTTTGTTTGGAAGTTAACATAATGCAAACACTCTGGGATCAGGTATCTTCTCACGGGCCTTGAATACTTGCCACTGCTTCAGCAAGCGGACTGGGCCATGTTTCAGGGTTAGCATTCAAGCATGTTAAGATCCAAAGTGCCAGATTGAACCAAGCTATAGTTTTTTGTGGCGATGTCAGGTCTGTTCCTGGAATCCAGAGCACATGGTGCTGTACAGACAACTTGCCATATTAATAAGCACAAAAAAAGAGGGTAATTGCATATATCATATATATTTTTAGTTTTCTCCTGACTGCTTCTTTCCCTAGGTAACATTTTCCATTTTCTTGTGCACAAATACAAGGAGACACAGAATCAGCAAAATGGCCTTTTCTTTTAACATGGTGAAGAAATCTTGTTGTTCATGAGTGAATAGACCTGCATAACAGGTAACTTCTGTGATTCTTCTGAACATAAATACACCGATGCTGAGAACCTTTTAAAGCAGAGACTGTGCCTGTAAGGTGTATTCATCCCATGCTTGCACACATTCTCTGCAATATGAGGTATTGCCGTGTATGTTTCTTAACTTTAGCTCAACTTTAGTCCTTGTTTTTGCATAGTTGCAAGGTGGAAGCAAAGCATCTTGTTTTCAGAATGAGAACATTTTTCTTCACAAGCATCGCCTCCTACTTGGACTTTGACCTTGCAGAGGAAAAAAGGGAAGGTGCTTTAAATTTTATTCCATTTTACTTTTTGCATCCCGTTCATGTCCAGTTTCAAGATGTTCTCTAAAGAGGAGGAAATCCAGGCAACTGTTAACCTATAAAAACTACAAATGTTCCAAAAAACAGCAGCTCATCGTGCAGTTCTCTTACACTGACCAGTAAATCCTCTGAGAGTGTCTAAGGAAAGAAGGAGCTTGCTGCTTTGTACACCGTCCTCGATGTCTCATAGTAATCTTGCATGGTGTTCCTATGTTACCAGGAACTGCTGAGCATGCAGGAGGGAAAAAAATAGTATAGGCTATAAGGAATAGGAGGAAGACGTGCGTCCAAAGGACCTCGGGAGTAATAGTCTAAATGAGCTCAAAAAGCTGATGGAGTATAACACACTACAAGCTGTGTGGTGAGGACCAAACTCAGCATGCCTGAAAAGAGAACTGTGGCAGGTTCATGCAGGCATAGACAGCATCACTAGAGTGTATTTTATATAAATTGATTTATTTGCTAGATCCAGTGGTACTGTATAGGAATGATTTACCCTAATGAGATAGAGCATAGACGCGCTGACGCGCTTTTGTGCACAGAACGTTGTCTCCTAACTCCTGTGCTGACAAGATTCTGAAAATGGGCTTCGGATCTGAATTTGTGGGAGGGATTTCTTCATTGACTGTCTATGAAACATTGCATGAAGGAAAATGGAAACCATATGCAATTCACTACACAGATCTGTTTTTCATTTAAATCTTTTCCTGTATTATATTTTCTTCTAGTAGAAAACAGAGAAGTGAACTGCTAGATGAATAGTATGGAGCTGAAAAATAAAAGACAGTGTGGGGTTTGTTTTGTTTTTAATTCACTGAATTAAAAAAAGTATTTGATCAGTAGTATGATTTCATGTAGGATTCTATAGAAAGAGGACAATTGGTGTGTAATATACTGGAACATCTGTTGTTTTAAGGCTTAGTGGGCTGAGTTGATATGATATCAACAGATCTGCCAGGTTGCAGAGTTAATAGAGCTGTACCATTGCAGCAGTGGCACCATGATGTGAAAGCATTGATGAACTCTGCATGCTGAACAAAAATCTGCTGTCATTTCTATTACTGTTCAAAAAATTCTGGACCTAGTGTGGAGTTGTGGAAAATTTCACCATCTCTGAAAAGAGTCCAGTAGATTTACTCGAAGTCTCAGGGTTTGGATTTATTTTTTTTCCTAGTTTTGAATAGAAGTTCAGTTTTAAGAGTTCACTGAGACTTTTTAATGCCGAAGTAGTCCCTTGGTTTTTGTTTTTTTTCTCAGAGCCTGGGAAAAGAAGTGCTGCAGGACAAATAAAATAGAGTATGGTGGTTTTTTTTTAAAAAAAAAGCTTGGCTTTTTAATGTATTGGATATGTTCTACTTTAAGTTCAGTCTGTGAATGAAAGACTTAACTAGCTTGAAAGGAGACAGTCATGAAGATCTTCTGCCTCTTGGACATTCTGGAAGCTGTACAAAATGGAGATCTTCAGGTGCTCAGCACTGTACGTGCGTGTGGTAAGCACCTACATTTGGCTTGTGATTTCGAGCCCTGCTATCCATCAGTGTAAACAGCATGGTAAGGAAACTCTTTCATTTGGTCAGGATAGTAGTGAAAATTAAGCAGAGGAGATGTCTGAACCTGCTTGAAAAATAATAATGCTATCAGAAAGGCACACCGGAGGCTTATAGAAGTATTTCTGCACCTGGCAGCTGAAAGAAGGTTGAAGGACCAGTTTCAGCTGCTAGAGCTCTTTAAAGAGACTTTCAGTATTTTACTGTGTAACCATTATAAGAACATTAAAATATCTGAGCACTAGAAATGCCCAGAGCAAATGCTAGCACACACTTTAGACAGCAAAGAACTGCACAAAAAGTCACTAAACTCCACAAAAGTAATTAGAGGGTTATTGAGAAAGCCTCGGCAGATTTGCATGCTGATGACGCTGCTGTCATGCAGTTGGTTGAAATCTGGTTTGGTTTAATTAACAGCAAAGACCTGAAGGCACATGAGGGCATAACCAAAAAGTGAGTCATAGAAGTTGCTGAATGTTTCTGCCGCTGTTTTGTCAGTGTCGCACAACTCAGACGTTTTCTCGGAGTATTTGAATGTCGAGCAGGAAAAGAAATGTGATTCTATGGAATGTGATTCTGAATTCCTGCTTTTTTTTTTAAGCATTACATACAGGAGAGAATTGTTTCTACTGAGTTTCCTTGAAAAGGTGTTAATTTAAGATACCAAACTCCTGTATCTACTAATTTTTTTTAGAAAAGGATTGAGATTCCTACCCTGTGAGAGTAGCTGCAGTGCAGTTTGGCTTAGGTATAGCCAAAGCTTGATAGAAAAGAAAAAGATACTTTTTTTCATGTAGCAGTAAAGTGTTGAATGGACAAGAGATGTAATTATCGTAGCCCTTGTCTTATTGATAAAGCATTTTAAAATCTTTTTTTATTACTATAGAATTATTTATAATTGTATTTTATTCCTGAAACATCCTAAATTAAAGAACTCAAACATAATTATATTAATCCTAATAAAATGTTTGCCTGGGGTATTAGCATTCAGTGCTCCCTGCTTGTGTTTTTAAACAGGGAGCACTTCAAAATATTGTCTCTGTGAGCATCCAAATCTCACTATAAACATTGGGGATCCAAGTTGTGGAATTTGGATCCTAGCATAACAAAAATATTTACTATCAATAATATTAAAGTTTGGCCTGTGCTTTGCTTCACAAAACCTTGGTTTTACAAGGGTTTATTTTCCTGGGGTTCCTTCATTTTGGAGGGATGGGAAATATTTTGCTTTCAGGTTGGAGAAATCACAATGCTGTCTTTGGTCTGAAGTTTTCCAGTTAGAGAGAAGCATGATTTGTGTGAAAAATTCAGCTGTTTAAATGTATTTGAATTATCTGAAACTTTATTTCCTTTCCACCTGTTGAAGAAATATTTGTGGTGTTTTTTAAGTTTTCATTCATAATTCAAGCCTCTATTTTGAAACTTCATATTTGGCATACCCTGAGGTATTGACAGACTAATGCCTTGACTAGGAAAAACAATCATGGGCATTTAGAAAACAAAACAAAACATTCCGAATGGTGTCCTGCTCCACTTTGAAGATTCACCAAGCGCCTAATTATGTAAAGTCAATATGCTGCTATTTTGGAAGTCTCAGTTACATTTAAAAATACTCTGCAATCAGTCCCAGGGCTGTTAGTATTTTGTTCGTTCACAGAAGGGGTGGTAGTAGAAAATTTCCAGTGCAAGATGACAGGTCTGTCTAAAACTCCATGTAATGCGAATGTTTCTGTTAATGATTGCAGTTTATTACACCATTAGCTTTCCTTTTTTAAAAAAAACTGCACAAACAAATTTTTGAGTTGATCAGTGATAGGAGAAAGATAACAATGTCTGAAGGCAGGATTTAATTACTTGAAAAGGGATGCCTGTAACAGTCTGTCAAGTGTAATGACAATGCCACTGTCCTCCCAGCAACTGCCTGGTTCCTGCAAATCAACTTGTCCTTAAAGCAAGCTGGACAAAGTAATGAAGAATCCAGCTCTGGTTGCAGATGATACTCCAAAAAAAGGTGTAGCCCTGGGTGAGGTTTGCATCAGCCTCTTCCCCTGAGACTGTACTTGTAGGTATATGAATTCTTCATATCATGAAGAAATCAACAGGATTTATTTTGTTGGGGGTTTTTCCTACAAAAATTGTTAATTTTCATAATATAGACTTGGAGATTTAAAGGCATCATGATGATTTCTTCCACAGGAGGAGATGTTGAAAAAGCTTTAGCTCACAAAAGACATAAAGGAAGGAAACTTCATAATTCATAGAATCATAGAATGGTAGAGGTTGGCAGGGACCTTTGGAGATGATCTAGTGCCAGCCCCCTGCCAGAACAGGTTCTCCTAGAGTATAGAAATGTTTAGAGGATTTAAATGTGTTTATTGATGATAGCATTTTGGGAATAAGCAATATGACTGGAGTGAAAACTGAATCAAGATTTTTGCCTACACCACGTGACTTGCATGACCTTGAAAAAATTCTTTCTGCTTAGTATTCTTTTTCTCTTCTGTAAGTAACGCCTTCAAAATATGACCAAGTCACAATGGCATGCAAAGTACTTGTCTGAAGCTGCAGTAGAATAGTATCAAAAGCAGGTAGTAGGATTACTCGAGGTTATGGAAGATAGACTAAGTGTGCAATGGGACTTGGATTGTGAGTACAGCTGTTTTATGGGCTCTGAGATTGAATTTTGCCCCACAAAATCTCCTGCAGTGTCCTATTTGTGATAACTCCCAGAGCTCCTGCATTTGAATGAGTAAAGAGGGAAAAAACTCTCTTTAAACAATATATTGCCTCTCTTGATAGGTTTACAGAGAGATCACGTTCAGATACAGCCTGTCTTTGGAATATAATCTGTCAGTGCTTCATGATCCTTACATCTGTAAAATTAATCTAGGAATACTTTGGGACTTAAGTGACTTAGATTCCGTTTGGAACTTCAGTGGAGTCTCCTTTGTCTTGTGGTTCAAAGGCTGTGTTTTTGAATCTGCATTTTCAAAAATGTGTTGCCTATGGCATCTCTTTCACAGTCTCTTGAGCAAATTCTGTCAAGCTAGCAGTTCTTTTGCTCTAAACCATAGAGGTGTTTCCTTGGCCAAGAGGTGCCAAGAGGTGAGGAGTGATTTCCTTTGTTCCTCACTAGTTCTTTTCCTTCCAGCTGCCTTCATCATACCACCACCACCATTTACCCATCTCTTCAGGGACCTTCAGTTTTTTACCTCAGTGACTGTCTTACTTCCACTGTTGTATCTGCAAGCCACAATCTCCTAAGAACTTCCATCTACAGTTTGTCATAGTGTGATTCTTTGTGCCTGGTTGCTTTACTCCCCAGAACCAATCTAGTCCCACTTAACCATTTCTGTACTCTTTTCCTTCATGTATATTTCATAACATATATAACATATTGGTTATTCTAAAGCAATACCATATTTCACCAAAACTTCCTTGCCTGTGACATCATTCTGGTTGCCACGGATGTCCTCCCTAAATCTTGTTAATCTTTTCAGACTTTTTTCTGCTCTTTCCAGAGATTATGAATATGTTTGATGGGCTTCAATAGTTGTTTCATTCACTGTGCAACCACAAATATGTGTCTCTCTATGGATTTCAAAGCAAAAGACAACTGATATGCCAAAAAGGTGTAGATTTTTTTCATAAAATGAAATGTGGTTACCAAAGCATTGTTTTCGATAGCAAAAATACTGTTCTAAACAAAGAGCATAGGTCTATCTGGCAATGTTTATACTTGTGATGGACTTGAAGATTCAGCTGGGGATCTGGCTTTCATTTTTCTGTTGTTTTATTGCTTTGCACTCAAGTGATCATTCAGAAGACAAACTGTTTGTGGCCAACCTGCCGTAATCTCAGACCTTGCTGTTCCAAATATTGTTGAGTTTGGAAAGGATGTCCTTTAGGAAAGGGAGCCTGCAGATATGATTCATGCAACTTATTCACCTAATGGAAGCTGGAAATTAATTGCCCACAGAATTTCTTTTAACAGAGGTTACACTGATCTTTACTATCTATCATAATTTCAGTATTTTACACTAATAAAGATACCTGTGAAAGGCCAAAAAATTAATGATGAATGTGTTTTGCATAGAACATGTGCATATAATTAAACAAAAACATCTTCTAGAGCAACAAGTCAGAAATGAGGCCTGACTTTGTGGTATGAAAGGTAACATTGGGGAAAGCTATTAAAAGACATGCACAATTTGTAGCCTTCTGTACACAGTCCGAGATTTTACACTATTTTATCCAGGCCTTATGTTTATGAAGATTTCAGTGATTTGTTCTTGTATAACTCTGCTACTATCTATGAATTTTGTTTCCTTTCTTGCACATCTGAACATGCTTCACTGACTATTAAAGCCAAAAAACATCTTTCAAGGCCTTTGGTGAGATTAACCTGAACTATGATTAAATCTTCAACCATAACTGTGTTGCATTTGTTTGCCCTATTTGACCATATCCTTCCCAAGATACTGACTTGATTTGCAGTGATAACAAGATAACCTATTCAAGGTGGAAAAAAATGAGGATCCAAAGACAAGGCAAATAAAATTGTACAGTGTGGCTTCTAGGCATAATTGTTATTGTATTAGCCTAATCTTACGGTCTCCAGGTTCTTACTTCTGTGGGGTTTGGGATACATTTATTAAGAAAGGGAAAGTGAAGCCCATGTAGTACAGTAAAAGAAAAACAGCAGAAAAGATGCTGAGCAAATACTCCCAGATGGAAAGAGAAGTGGGGACAGCAAGCTTGGCAAGGAAAAGAACAATCAATAGTGGAGACTGTTTCATGTGGAACAGGTGGCACTACAAGCTTAGTGTATGTTATTAGAAGACCACAAGTAATCTCAAGATCATTGGCAGCTCCCAGAAATCTTTGTAAGGCAGTTGAAATTGTAACGATAAAAAAATAAATCTGTTGATAGTAGCTAAGTTCTCAAAAGGTTTTGTGGTACAAATGCAGATGGTACAGCCTGAAAGCGCATTGAAAAGTTGGACTAAGTCTACTTGAAAACTTTGTTGGCTGATTACAGAAGTAAATTTTCAGTCTTGCATAAGTGGTTACTTAGTAATGAATGCTAATTCTGCTTAGACTGGTCTAAGTTAGGAGAGAGATCATTTAGTGCCAGTCCCCTGACATGAGCAGAGATACATCTCACCAGCCCAGGTTGCCCAGAGCCCCATCTATCTGGGCCTTGAACACTTTGATGGATGGAGCAGCCATAGCCCCCCTGGGCAACCTATTCCAGTGCCTGAGCACCCTTACAGGAAGGAATTTCTTCCTAAGATTTAATCTATATGTTGTGTGGAAACACAGATAATCTAAAGTAGCACTTGTTGTCTATTGTACTTGAACATGTTTACCCTGAACTAGTTTGAGGGTCCTTGAACTGTTGCAGGATATTGCCTGAACAATCTTACTAGGCAATTAAAGCCTCCAGAAGTTAGTCTGGTATTATATTCATTATTTGCTATTCAAAACTAGTTTGGTACTGTTTCAAACACTATTTATTTTGAATCACAGATGTTTCTCTAACGTGTGCGGGTAAAAATTGTGCTAGGAATTCCTGTAATAATCTCTTATTTCTGAAATAGAATTACTCTGTGTTTTCAGCACAGAGGTTACGTAGCATGGTTATGTATTTTAACAGAAATTTCTACTCACTTCCATGCTGCATTTGTAGTGAAGACACTACAGTTCTCTCTAAACAGAGAATGCTGCATTCTGGTTTCCATGTCCATTATGGTATCCTCTAAGCCATGTTATGGAAATTCCTGAATGAATTGCAGTGTGGGTGACCTACTTACCTTTTTACAACAGAAATAATAACCCCAGTTTAGCACAAATGTTTAGTCTGTCTAGTGAAAAACTTGAATTTGCTGAGGGATCTCTCCTTCAGAACTCTTTTCCTGTATGTTCCCAGTATAAAAGTCTTAAGAATTCCTGTGGGTGCTGGATAGCAAGTGGAAATGTGGAGAGGTATTCAGGGAAGTAACATACCTCTACTTGTCTCTGTGCAGACTTAATGGGGTTTGGATTGGAATTTTATTGCTTTCTTCTGTTCACTGGTCCACTTACACAGGTAACAGGGAGTAAAGCAAAATCAAAGATCTGTTTGCTTCTGCTCAGTACAAATGCAAAGAAGTCAAATGAGAAAAATTCTGGTGAGTCCCTTAAGGTGCAGGATATGTAGCAGCTTTTTCCTCCATGAGCTGTCAAGGTAGAATCAATGAGATCTGCTAATATGGAATCCTTCAGGACTAGCAGAGCCCCAGTTAACCAGTGCTTTCAAGCTGTTGCAGAGCTCTGTGTGGGGCCTATTGAGTAAAAGTATCATATCTATATTAATCCAGTGCCACCTGCTGAGCCAGCAACTGCATTGTGCACCGTGTCTTTTCTGATCATAGCATTGCATTGAACCAGCTGATGCTCTGATAGTCCGAGGTGTAACAACTGCTGCCTTTGAAAATGCATTTCTGGAAATTTGTATGAGGTGCTTTCTGGATTTCTTTCAAATTGCATTGGGTAACATTTGCGCCTTCTCTTGGAGCTCAGAACTTCTGCTTTACTTAAACAGCACCACCTTCTCCAGTAGCTTTAAAGGGAAAGCAGGGCTTAGTTTGCTTTGATTATTTTCCATAATTTTTTGCTAAGATTCCAATTAAAATGCCATTTACTATAGGTTGCCCTCCAACCCCTACCCCCACCCTTCTTAATTGTTTACTTGGAGCTCCAAGAACGTAGTTCATTGTTAGGAAGAAAGAGAAGAATTCAGACAACTTGGTCAATCAGTGTGCAGCTTGTTTTAATTTTTACACTGCCTCTATTGTGTGGAAAATATGACTCTTAGAAGCATGATAGTGCAACCACGAAATGTGAGTTTTTGAAAATGTTTCATCCATAAAACAAGTGTTTCAAAAATTCTGTGTGTACCCATAGATGACACTGTAAGGGAAGTTGTGATATTTTTGAGGTGTATGCTGTACATACATAATGACCCAAACAAATCGATATGAAGGGAACATTGTTTGCAAAGGCAAGTCCTCAGAAGCTAGAAAATTGTGGATTTATGGTTGTTTGTGCAAATGTAATTCGCTGCTCTTGTGTGTGCTTTCTGCACACTGAATGAGGCAGAAGCCCTGGAGAAAAATAGTGCATAATCACGTAATCAGATACTCAATCACAATGCACACCCAGATGGAGCGGAATTAGGGTTATACGGGTAACCATAAATCTGACATTCCCTGACTCTCAGGTACTTGATGTTGAAAGAATTTCATTTAACTTGTAGCAGTTGTTTGTTTTAGGTACAATTTTCCCTGCTTTAAAAAGGAAAGGGCAAAAATACTTCAGGCAACTGTTTAAGGTTGGAAGCAACATTACGGATGGAAGTTCAGGGTGAGGGGCTGAGCTTCACAGCTGGTCCTTTCTCAAATAACACAGCACAGGCTACTTCAGATTGGAGCAGTGCAGGGCTGAACACATCAGCTATGTTTGCCCCACTAATTAACTCACTGCAACCATAACCACCCTCCTGCCTTTTTGGACCTTTCTACCTTCAGTGTTGCAATAGAAATCAGTGCCAGGGGTGTAGGGAGAATGTCTCTGTGCAGTAGTGATTAATAGCCAGATTCAGGTATTGTGAGGATGAGGGATGCCAAACTCAATATTTTTTCTTTATGGATAAAGAAAAGTTGAGCAGAATTTTGTGGGTTGGGGAGAACAAAAGTTCTGCCAGCTTGTGAGGTTGTTTTGTTGTTTTTTTTCTGCTATGTATTATCAAGAGTCTAAACTGCATAGATTTGAGAGATCTTCAAAGATAAATCCACAAACTGGCTTAATAATGGTAAATGTGAGGAAGTTAAAGTGTTTCAGATTACTATCATCTGCTAAACGTGAAAAGCTGTGTCCAGATCACCTCTCCTAAGATTTTTAGAAAAGTGGTGGTTGGGAAAGGGTTCTCTGTTCAATATATCTTCTGTAAATAGCCCCTAAAACCCAAAGGGTAATTGTTCAAAAATAGAGCAGCCATCTTTCACAAAACAAGCCAAGACAAAGCAACCTGTAGCTGTCCAACCATACCTGCCAGCAGTGAGCTGCTTTTGGAAAAGCTGCGTAAACAGGGCACAGTTCAGCTCCTCTGTCATAACCTGCCTTGACAGCTACATTATGATGTCGAATTGTTGGGGCTGTTGGAGTACAAGTGGGATCTATGCATCCAGCACTGGTTTTGGGTCAGAAAGCTTCCAGGCAAGTGAGTAGACTTTTGGCCTTCCACCTCCTTTTGCTTTTTAATACATCACCTCAGTCCTGTTGCTCTCATGTGGAACCGCGCCGATGAGAAGCGTAATGTGAAACTGATTTTGCAAAACAATAAATTGCAGAGAGCTTGAGGAAACAGGTGGTTTTGGTTAGCCAATTGCACATAAAATACAAAACATCAGTAAATAGAAGGCTTGGCCCCAGGAGAGGAGAAGTGGTGTTTAGCCCCTTTGCTTTTCCCATTCTGGTGATTGGTTTGAGCTCACTTGCCTTTGACCCCAAAGGGGGCTGTTCTAGTAGCCCAGAATAGCCAAAGATTGCAGAAGCCCAGTCACAACCTTCCTGTCCACATTTGCTGAGGATTGTAAATAGCAAGTTACAGCAGCAAGGAATCTGAGCCTCCCATGGGAATACCTCTGATGCGGGGATTTCCCAAGCTGTAAGATTTGCCAGCTTTGTGGACCCTGTTAGTAGCCAGTGGCATAATCTGCTGGGTTCCCTGGATGTCTTTGAGGTTTTACAGTGCTTCTCTTCTTTGTCTTGGCATATCATTTTCAAAGACAAATGAAATAATACCAAGAAAAACTAAAAGAAAAAACAAACCAAAACCTCAAAACAACAACCAAAAAACAACAACTCCAAAACAAACCTTTAAAAAAATTCTTTTGCAGTTTACACTGAATAACTCTGCATGAGGCTCAAACTAACTGGGGTAATAAAAATGTACTTGATATTCAATTATTTTTACCAATTTGATGCATATGGTAAGGATGGCGGTTGCTTCTATCCTTACTGTACCAAAGATGTATAAAATGTAAATTGTGTTTTCTGAACTGGAGCTCTCTTTAATGTTGACTTCTAGCTGTGTTGCAGCTAAACCCATGCCCAGATCCAAGAGTGCAGACGCTCACACACAATTAATCTCACAAATTTATGAATGCCAGAGCATGGAGCAAAATGAAAACAACTGGAGGAATGTATAAGGGGAATAATTGGACTGTATCCAGATGTGCATGTGTAAAACATCACCAACTGACTCCTCCTCCATATCCTGTCTGAAGAAAGGAATTTTTTCAAAAATAAACTGGGGTTATTTGAAATAAGTTGTGGTGTCTGAATGAAATCTAATACGCAGGATTAGTAGTAATTAGGTACATTCTTTGCTCCTTGCTTTTCTTTTGTTTTTCAACTCTCTTAATGTCATTCAATTTTGCAGATTTCTTGTTGTCCGCAGTCTTACAGCTGGTGCTTTGAGCTGCAGGATAGGAGAATCGCTAGGATTGTATGAGAATGTGTGTGTGTGTAGTGTGCATTGTAAATGTCGAGTAGCAACAGGCAGAGTAAGCTCTCTGTCAGGATATTTCTATAGAGGAGACTGGTTAAGGGGCAGAGAGACAATTAAAAAACTTTTCTGGAGAGAGACTTCACTAGACTAGGGGAAAAATATGCCTCATATGCATTTTTTGCAGATTGGAATAGATTGGAATAGAAATAAAAGTAACAAACATGCTTTCAGATTTTAAATTGCTTGCTGTCAGTGAAATAGGACTATCCCAGCATATGTAGTTAAGGCCAGCGTTCTCCCTCTCAGTCACAGTTTCATGCTTTCTAACATGACTAAGATTACAATGGGGATAGGGAGAGAAGAAATGGGGAAGGGAAGAAGAAAAATCTAGACTGAAAAAAAAGTAAACTTTTGCTCTACTACTTTCTTGATTTAGAAAAAAAAAGGATAAATCTGTCATTCCCCTAGTTATTTTGATGCCCTTTTTTGGTTTCTCCTCCTTAATAAATTACATTGCTCACCTTTTAAATAGTGTGCTTTCTCAGCAAACTTTTCCTAGACATTTTGTAACACTTATTTTTCTCCCCAAGCTAAAGTAGCAGAAATCTTGGCTGAGTTTCACAAAACACCCGCACAGGCTTTCTCTACTGTCTTATATTTACTTTGGTTCTATATCCAAATAGGTTGAGGAGAAAAAGAAAGACATAGTATTGAATCCTCTTAAAAGCTGCAATAGATACTTACTGCGGGGAAGGCTCGTAATGTTCTTTTTCTAGTCCTTGCTCCACACAGTGATGTCTCTGAAGCCAAGGACATGAACATAAAAAAAAATTTCTTTGGGGTTTGGACCACGAGACTGTGGCCACCTCCCAACACAAAAGCCTTTTATCACAGAAACACTCTGTGCAATTTCTTTTCACAATATCCTTGTTTGGGATTTCGACCTTTATTTTAGCTCTGCTTAAAATGGAGTTGAAGCAATATTACAGTTTGGCTTCTGTTGAAGGAATGGGTTAGAACTCGGACTCAAGGAGTTAGACTTTTGCCCCCACCCTCCCAGAAAGGAAAAGGACAAGCTGAACTGTCCAGGCAAGCTCATGTTGTTGCCAGATATGTAAAATGAACACAGAGGCATGATACTGTTTTTACACCAGGTATAAAATTGCCAGACACAAATCTGATTTAACAGAGTGTTTTGAACTTAATGTGGCTATTTTTCCACTAGAATATAGAGTGAAAGATATTTTTGAGAAATAGTGATAGTCCTTGGCTAAAGAGCCCCACAGGTTCATCTGAAAAAGCTTTATAGCTGGAAAGACTCTTTGAAAAAAGAAAATCAGAATTGCCACCAGAGCTCGTGATGTTGATTTGCTGAAGTTGCAGCAGCTGTCGAGGTGAGATGGAGTTGCCTTGACAACAGCACATATTGTATAACAGCCCCACACCACCATCAAACCACTGAGGTGAGAAGTAGTTTAAAAGCGTTACTCAATTTTTATGACACGTCTGCTACGTTTTCAACCTTGTGGTTGGCTGACTTTACCCAGCTTAGCCTTCTTGGAGCCTAGAGAGCTCAGCTGCTCCATTCTACTTGGTGAAGAAAGGGGAGGAAAAAAATTTCCCTAATTTGTGTTTGAGATTCTTTTTAAATGCTGAAGTTCAGCTGTCTCCATATAACTGTTCTTGTTAATTATGCTTGCGTTCGTAATGCACAGTTAATTGTTGTGTGCAAATAGATTTTTCTCTTCTTTTTATACTTCCTTTTACAGGCGAGAATAACTTTTTTCCCCCACTCTTGGGTAATGTAAACAGGATGTATTTAGAAGAATATATTAGAATTTAACAGAGAAAGCCCCAATACACAAGATCAGCCTGGGTTTATGGTTGCATTACAAATCTGGGCATTCAGATGGCGAGATTTTTGTCTTTTGTGATGACACCTAGGCATGGAGCTTTCCAATCCTTTGTGTTTCCCACAGCTGCTTGACTTAATAAAAAAACTAATCGCTTCCAATCCCACTGTTCATGAGGGATTCCTGTTTGCATGCCCCACCCTCTGTATCGCACACTGAATGAGTGCAATCACACCCTTCAAATCTATTCTTTTACCAGTGCAGAGGCATCCAGAAGATCCTTAATCTCTCTGTCGTTTCCTAACGAGTGTGTGTCTGGGTGGAGTGATCAGTTATGTAAATTTTTCACCTACCTTCACCACCATTATTTCACCTTTTGTTTTGATTAATTTTGACAAGGATTCCAATCACCTCCAGTCTTTTTTTGGCTATGACATTTAGTTGGCTTTAGTTAAAAACTAGGTAAAACCCAGTGGCTAGGTAACTTCATATTTTAACCTGANAACAGCAAGAGGAGCAAGTGTTGTGAAAACCCTGAAAATCACAACCACCTGGTTAGAGTAGCGAGTCCCATGTAGCTTAAAGAAGAGCTGACTCCAGTTGCAATGTCCAGAAAACAAACCTGTGAGATGCTGCCCAAAGCACTAGTTAATAATTATTGCAAAGAGCTTGGAGTCGGCCCAAATTCTACAGCGCTGTTGGAGCCTCTCATGGGTTTGTGCATACCACAGTGATTATTGAACTCTTTTTCAAGGGCCATTGTACTTTCTTCCTCGTGGGATTTGGTGCCTCTAGTGTTCAGCTGTGGAACTATTTAACAAAGCTGTGTCAACAGAAGGTATGGAGCATTTCTGCTCTGTGGTGATCTCATGGTCTATGGAAGCTCAGTTGGTTTTAAGCATGCTATGCAGAGCTGAATGAAGTGATTTCATGTGGCTGGGAGATGATCTAGCTATGGGATATTTTGTAAAAATTATTCACAGTTTACATAAGAGCTGATGTAGTTGTTGCTGCTGCTCTTTGAGTTAGGGCACTTAAAATCCCACTGTTCTGTTCATCTCTGTTTCTGGTACCTGTGCTGCTAACCTTACTAAAAGACTGACCCCTTGGAAACAAGTCTGTCCTGCTTCTAGATCTATGCTCTGTGTCTTTGTTCAGTGCTGCCCCATGCAGGATAGTACCAGACTGACAGAAATCCTTTTGTCAGGGCTTCCTATATTTTGTTCTGCTGTGTCCTTAGCAAAACAAATGCTGATACATCCTCACTTTTCCAGTGTTGAATGCTCTAGCAAACAACAGTTGAAGTTTATGGATTTTGAAGACTAAGAAGAAAAAAACTGAAGTACTAGTGATGAGGAAGCCTCTTCCCTTACAGTAGGCATTAAAGTCTACTGAACTATGTAGCCCAAGCACCATGATGTTCCTGACAGATGCAGTTTTCATGTGTAGTTGCACAGCTTGACAGTGCATGGAGGCAAGTCTTAAAAACCCAGTTATCAGTGTGAAAGAATCCCCTTTCTCCTAACGTGATATGGGTTTGCAGCCTTTGAAACAGGATCTAGCTGGAACATCAGAGGAAAGAGTGTGTTGCTGTAAGACTGCCAGATGACCTCTAAGCTTTTAATCGATGTGCTAAGAACTGTTAGCAGTTGGGGCAAGAAATGTTCTAAGTACTTTTACGGTCAGTGCCAGTTTGAAATACACTCTAGATGCTCCCACAACACAAGTGATGATAATGGTCCTGTTACTAGTCTTAGGTTTAGTAGCAGAGTGACACTATCTGCATTTCTCAGACCTGCTTACCTTGTTCTGCTGCCATTGCATCACAGACCCACACATCTGAATGTATCTTCTAGCAGTAATCAAAACATGACTGAGTTCTACTGAGCTATCACTCTTTATTAACCACAAGTAACAGACTTAATAACTGTAGCATTTTTTGCTTTGGAACATATTGTTAGTTGCTTATTTTAGTTGCTTGGGTGATTGAGCAGGACTTAAAACTTTCAGTAGTTTCAAATAATAACTCAATTTTTGGAAACTATTTTCTATTATTTAACCAAATTATTGTCTTGACAGACAGAGCACAACCTATGTACCAGAAAAAGACCCTGTTAGAATAAGGACTCAGAAAACTGGTTGGCTGTTGGTTGTCACGAAAGCTTCCTTATTATTGCTTCCCTATACAGCTTTTAAGGCAGTTTTATCTCAGCCTGTCACTATCTTTATTGCGAGCTACTATTGGGGAATTGAGTAGCACATGTTCTCCTTTGTTCCTCTTTTCCATTCATTTGGGGATTACTGTCCTCATGTCTAGTATCCTTAGAGAAATGGTGTTTGAATTAATTGTCTCACTTTAAAATGGCAAATGAGAGAAGCTGTTCTTGGAACATGCTTATTTGGGAAGAATTGCCATGAAGTTTTCCTTTGTATCGGTGTACTTTCTCTGCCAGTAATGAGGGCACAGGCCACCACCTCCCCATGCAGTATAGGCAGTTATTAAATCATCTGCTAGCTCACTACTATTCCAAGTCCTGCTGCCTGCTTCTCCATGTGTGTGTGGTTGTCATCACCATTGGATTTCACATCCTCTCTTCTTGGGGAAGTGAAGATATCTCAGTTTCGTGGATTTTGTCATGGTGTACATTTCAGCATAATTTAATAGGAGTAGAGCACAAATATTCCTGAAATTCCTCAGTATTCCTTGACATTTCTGAAACTTAATGCCATTTTCAGCAGGAACAAGCATTTTAATCTGTTCCCGCTGAAGCTCCCATAAATCCAAGTGGGAATGTCCAGGCAGGTAGTGAGCACACAGTGAAGTGTGTGGGTATGGACATGTCTGCAAGAGCATTGCCTAGGCTATCGGCCTTTGGAGAATTCTGAATAAGTGACCACGACCGTCTTTTTAGTTAGATAAGTTTTCCATTGGAGTGATTCCGTAATCAAGTATTTCCAGGGAAGTGTTGACACACGGTGCCTTAGCTGGAACACATCTATTTTACTGACTGCTAGAATGTGGGGCCTCAACAGTAACACACTGAAACAGGAATAGAAAGGAATAATGTAAGTACAAGTCGGTGCATGCATGTGTTCTGTTAACATGAAATTTGCCATTTTCCCATCAGTGGAATCACCCAATAAGCCAGAGAGACTGAAAAGGGTATGAGGATGGTAAAAAGCATCAGTGTGAGATGATGCTAGTCTGAAAATCAGGGTTGTGCAAACAGGAATGTTCTCGTTAAATTTAGCAGTGTGGGAGTAAACCCTGCAGATGAGAGAGGTTACAGGACTGTTATTTATTTTATATAACTTCTGGTGAAGCCTTGGCCATTGGTAAAAGTAATGAAAACAGACTGTAATCTTCATCAGTGTGAGTAGCTTTTATGTGAAACATAATTTTTTACGAGAGACATCCCACGTGCTAATCCATGTTCCTGGGCATGTCCAATGTACTCTCTGTTAATCTGAAAGTTTTCCTTTTTATTTATTTCCCACTTTTACACTGCACTTCTAATTTTATTACCTGGCTAACAAGTGAGAAGTAAATTCAAGGTAGTGGTTTAACCGTTTTGCAAGAAAGAATAGTGTTGTAACTAAAAAAAAAAAAAGATGAAACATGAAAAGCCATTCACACGTTCTTAGTAAACACCAGGTAAACAGATTCTTCTCAATGTAAAATCAGACTTCAGTCTGCAATGCAAATGTAAATAGAATTTTACCATGATAAAAAAGCTAAGGGTAAAAAAAAGTAGTTCTTTTTCAACATTGTGTATTTGACAGCATTTTCCTGTTCTGAACTGTAGAATCAGTGAATGGTTTAGATTGGAAAGAAACTTAAAGATCATCTAGTTTCAACCCCCACTGCCGTGGGCAGGGATGCTATGGGGATACCAGGGACACAATCAGGTCATTGTGTTTGTGAAAGCAGCAAATGCCAGATGCTGAAGAGGAGCCAAATTGAATGAACTACAGCAGTACCGACAGCAGACGGATGGGCAGCACTTGACTCAGTCCTTGGCTTTATGAAACACTCCTTGCACGGCCTCCTTTCCTCTTTTCTACTGCAGCTAGGGACATCCACAGGAAAGGACTACTGGAACCATGCTGTATTCCTAGTCTTAGGGATGCTTGGTGACACTGCAGGTCATAGCTTAAGTGTGTGCTTTGCTTAAAGAAACTGCAGTTTCTCAGCTTCAACAGGGGAAATGCAAAAGTCAATCACGTTTGATTTCATCTTCTGTCTGTGCTGGAGAAAACAATATTGACAAACACAGCAAATTAAGGTTATGGAATGGTAGTTGGGTGCTTAGTGGAACTGGTAGGAGCTTACCTAAATACAGTATTGGGTTTGTTTGTTTTAAATGAAAGCACCTCTGCAAACTCACCCCTAAAATACTGTGCTTTTTCCCTTTTAAATTTCAGTGTAAGAGTTAATGTTTATAGAGAGGGCTTAGATGCTATATGCAATGCATAAAGGCAAACAAATCAGTGTTGCCTGAGCATATAACTGCCAATGCTCAACAATGGGTTAAAAATACTGCACATTTTTTGTAAGTTTAGAAGCTCTAATGGGTGGAGTAGAGCAATGGGCGTTTTAGCGTAGATGGATTTGCTAACCCTTTGCTGTACAGCTGAAATACGAGCCCAAAGTCATGGCCAGCGAGAAAGTGGATTCACTGAAGGCTCTTCAGAAAACTTTTCTGCACTCCAGATTTAGTGCTGATGGAGGAATATGGATCTTAGCCATTTTCTAATCACTAGCTTTTGCTTATAAATTCTTTAGGGAAAACCTTGTGAGCTTTAAAGTGTTAGCAAAGCTCATTAGCAACCAGTTGCCAAAAGTATCTGTTCCTACATATTCTACCCAAGTGAGAATAATCAAATTAAATGAAAGATGGTTTTTACATCTGGCTTTGAATCTGGAAATAAGTTGATACAGGCAGAGATTCACTGGACACTTTAATTGTTGTTACAAATTTGCGGTAAACCTTGTGCAAATGATATTTTCTTTTTGCCATGCAAATATGGATATGTCCTTACAAAAAAGAGAAACCTCCTTCTTCCTTTGTCTCATTGTGGACCACTAGAAATTTTCAGTCAAATACTTGTAATGGGGAACTACATATAAAAAATCCCACCCATATGAAAAATGTATGGAATTGGTGCTCAATAATCTGAGCTGCTAGCAACAGGAGCTCTAGGAAGAAATGTCTTTTTATTATGCTTTTCACACTGGTGAAGTGGGAGGCCATTCCATACTATGGGAACAGAACCAAGTGTCTTTAGGCATCTGAGGTCAAAATGTGAACAAGAACTTAAAACAGTTGTGTTTCTCCCTGTTTATTGACAAAAAATAAATCTTGACATTTAGTTTATATCTCAAGCTTAATTTGAGGGTAACCAACACTTTATTGGTACAAGTTACATAACATTTTGAAGTTCTCCAATGTTTCTATCAAGGACTTTCTGTGCTTTTTTTGCAAATCATTTGCTACTGGGATGATGGACCAAGACCTTACCCTACCAAATGGGAACGATGAATAATGGGTCTGTTGGCTAGGCTGGGACCCAGCCAGGAGGAGATAAAGGAAGATGTGGTGCATGGTTTCCATGTTTTTGGAGCAGAACCAGATGTTGATGTCTTCTCTGGAAGATGGAGGTACCTCTATGGATTGAATCTACTGTGCAGTTGGATGTGCCATTGCATGGTGGAAAGCAGCTATCTGTCTTCTCTGGGTTCGGTTTGTGCTTGCAGCTTACTCTGCAGACTGGCAGTTCTCATGCTGGGGAAGCATGGGGTGCTGCTCCTTTTCAGCCACACATGGATAAGCTGTTGCACCATTCCTAGTAAAGTGAGCTCTTTAGTTCTGTTGAGTTCTGTGGTTCCATCATTAGAGCCCTTGTCTCATGCCTCTGTCTCAATCCCCTTTTCCAAGCTTCAACACACCACTCACAGCACCTTTCCTAGGAGCATGACACAGGAACTAGGACATGCAAAAAGCAGTTGTGGAGGGAAGGAACCAGCAGATGCAGATCTCTAGTGTGCAGTAGTATCTGCACTGGGGTAGAGCAGAGAGGAAAAGAGAATGTGCTTAAAATAGAAAAACATCTGAAAACCTCTGAGCTAAGCTGTATTTTTGATGAAGTTGTCATCTCTGACAGCAAAGATATTAACTGCAGTGTGAATAGCTGAGTAAAGAGCAAGATTTAGAAAACACTCCTGTGATTTTTTTAAGTCAGGTTTGTTTTTCTGTTGATTCAGTGTAATTTTGTTTATGAACATCAGTTGCAGAGTTTTTACGCTTAGGAATTTAAGCTCCTGAGTGAAAGCACGGGCCTTTAGAGAACTGAGAGTGTATGGAGGCAGTTACTAAACTTAGCAGTTGATAGTAGCATTCAATTTTCTTTAACTTAACTGTAACCATTTTTACAGTTTCTTAGGCTTTTAGTGAAGAGTAGTGTGAAAGGTCAACTGATTGCTGGAGCTTTCTCAACGTTGTCTATTAACAAGTTTCCCCTTCAACCAAACAGTGTGGCACCTTTTTCCACTGTTTCTCTGTTTTAGTTAAAATGCCTCATTATCATCAAATCATGGTGATGTCCAGGTAACGGTGATGCACATGTTCTTTTTATCTTAGCTGCTCCCAGGAATGTTCAGAACCTCTCTCCCCCTGTTTGGTGTCAACCTCACACCTATATACATGCTTCTGACAGGAGAAATGATGCTTTCCTAATCAGGAGTATAAAGATAAGTCTGTTTCCATGATGACCTTAATTATTCTATTAGGTCTTCATTAGATCATTCAAGTAACAGTTTTTTCTGTAGCTTCTCCTCTTAATTTTTGTGTGTTAGTAAATCAGTCCACAAACATTTTAGATACTTGTGCAGCAGTTTCTTCCTAATCTCACTGCCACCACTACAGTCTCTTGTCCAGGTCACCACGAGTGACACTTATCTGTAGGTCTATGTTCTCCTTTTCATATTGGAGATACTTTAAATTGCTTGCAAGCCATCCACACTAGACTCTTCTCCTCCCTTTTAGGATATGTGTAAATAGGGAACGAGTGTTGTGATTCCATAATTAACAGCTTTTTTCTTTCTAAGCAGTGCTGTTTCCTGTGTGTGAGGTCATGGAAGATTTTCTTAGACTGCAGAGTAAGTTGAGAACCTAAAGCCTATTTCGATTAATTAGAAACATGTTCTTATGAAACTCAGCGCCTGACATCAGTCAATCTTTGTGCTAAATTAACCTAATCTTGAAATAATGATCACTTCATCTATGTTGTCTAAGCTCAAAGAGTTCGGAATCCAATGGTAATTAGCGTATAATTATTTTAGGTTAAGGAACATGTGCCTGTTGATACATATAAAGTTTTCTTCCTCTTCATTGAGCATAAGAAAAATTCCATGATGTGCTTCTCTTCAGGATGATCTGAGGCGGCTCTGGGCAACCTAGTCTGGTGAGAGGTGTCCCTGCCTATGGCAGGGGCTTGGGACTACATAATCTCTGAGGTCTCTTCCAATCTAAACCACTTGATGATTCTATGATCTTATAACCTAGTGTTCTGAAAGGGTCTGGGATTTTGTTTCTGTTTGCTGAGAATAGTAGAGGTCACTGCACTCCCATCTTCGCTTGAAGAAGGTAGTGTCTATTCTGTAAGGTTGTAACACATGGCTTCAGTCTCTTACAAATAGTGTTCTTAGAACAAAGTCCTCAGAATGAGTGGTCTTTGCCTCCATACAGATTGTGGATGAAGTCTTTACATTTCAGTAGTTCCTATCTTTAAAAAATCCTTTTTGCACCCAGTGTCTTGAGTATAAGCTATGAGATGTGAATGGGGAAGGGGGAACTGAGGTTCACCTGGAAAGGCTCTGTGCAGCTGCCAAATGAACTCGATTTAAAAATTTTAGTTTTGTGTGCTTAGACTGAAGTTTTTTCCTTAGGTTTATAGAAGTGCAATTTCAGGGCACATTTAAATGTATCTGAAGATTTCTGTTTCCATTAGGGAACATGAGTTTCTTTTAAATGTGAATTTTCCTGCCTTATAACACTTGTGTTTGATAAGAATTTGTCTTTCTTTTTTGCAGTAATGTCAATAGTTCTTTAATGTATTTTTTTCAAATTCACTTAGCCTTGTCTTACACCGTGTACTGTTTTTTTAGATTTTGAAATAATTAACCTAATTTGGTAATGTATTAGTGTAAACCCCTCATTATTTCAAACTTTTCCAGTGTAATATACTATAGACGTTCAAACCAAATCTAAACTGCTAGACAACCTAGTTTTCATAACCTCACAAATATTCTCGAAGGAGGTTAGATTGATATTTCAGCAAAACAAAAGAATCAAGCAAACAATTAAAATCAGTTTGTGTGAATGTAAAAAATCAGATTGTTGGATATGATTAAGTAGCTCTCAGGTGGACTTGGAATAGTTTTAATGAACATTTTATTTTAAAATTTTATTTCAAGAGAAGAGAGGAAACTAGCTGAAACCTTTTCTTTGTCTTGTGTGGTGTTTTTTGAAGTGTTGTTCCCCAGATAACTTTGTGATAAGCTGTTCTCCCTGGTTGGTATCTTTGAGTGTCTTGAAAACAAGTTGAGTGGGGAAAAAAGCTTGTTTGAAGTGTTCTTCATTACTTTAGAACATGTTATAAGATTCTCTCTATTGATGTTAAGGGTTGTGTGTGTGAGAGATTAGCTCATTTACTGCTAATGAGCTGGTTTACACAAGTTGTATGAATTGAGTTTTTGGAATTGATTCCGAAATGAATTTATATGTTGAAAATTAGAAATGTGAGACTTTTTAAGACTTGATAGTTTGCTTCTCTATTATAGATTCCTTACTGAAATTGGAGTTTGTACCACTATTTGTAAGAGTTACCTCCTTTTTACTTGGGTTTTTGGTGTCACTATGCCTATTTCACGTTGAAACAATGTCAGTGTGTTAGAAAACAGTTGTGGTACTTTTTTCCGGCAGCAGTTCTTTGTTGGTTGCAGTATCTGTAAAAGCTAACTACATTAAGGAGTAATGGAGTATATCTTTCAAAGCACAAGTCATGAGTAATAGAACTGTTTTGACATAGTGTTTAAAGAAAAGAAAAGAAAAAAAATCTTGGAATTTGGTTTCCTGCCCAGAACTTTGACTGACTGTCTGGGAATTCAGTGCTGTATGTCAGTGTTATGTAGAATTACTGTAGTACGTTCTCTGGAGTGATTCTCTGCAAATATAATAGTGTCCTGTGAGCTTAGGGCCACTGTATTGATAGTCCTGCAATGTTTTGAGTCAGCTCTGATGAAGCCCTCTGTTCCTGAAGGAAGTGTTGTGTTTCCTAATCAATATTTCGCTCTTCCAGAGCAGCAGAGGTGCTGTCTTTCCCTTCTGTAATACCACTGTGTACTATAAAAATGCAATGTTTTGCAGGCATGTTTTAACTTCCACATTTCTGTTGTCCTTTCTGTGTTCGCAATGTAATTACTTCTTGCATTGTCATGATTTATTTGTGTGTTTTAAGTTCTGAAACTCCCAAGTCTTTCTAAGACATTATACATTTTATAGGTCCTTTGAAGCGACTGAGGTTCAGCATGTGTAGGCAGTTCTGTAGGAGGAAAGATTTACATCTTGTTTATTGAGTCTTGCAAATCTAATTTTCACAGTATCACTCCACCAACAAGAGCTATCCAAACTGCACACTGCATATTTTTAGAGTGTGATGAAGATGGTTCTTCAGCTATCTTCATCACACTGTTTTGGTTTTTTTTTTGTTCCTACAGAAGGGTTCCTTCCCTAGTGGTGTTTTTGGGAAGTCCAGCTGGCAGTATGTGAAGAGATGATTAAGTGAATGCAGGTGCTTGTCATCTTAACACAACTGCTTGTCTACACAATAGTACTTTTAATTTGTATTTCCTCCCTAAGAAAGTAGCATGGAATAGAAGAGGGGGTTAGGTATGAATCAGAGTGAGACATGATTGTAAGAATCCAGGCAAGGGAGAACTGGAATTCTTTAAAGATGAGGTTATTTTTAACAGAGAAGAAATGACACATTTTAAAATGTCATAGCAAGAAAAGACATTGGTGTTAGTTTGGGTTGGAAGAGTTACAGAAAGAAGTAAAAAAAAAAGCAATTAAAATATTTTAATCATTAGTAAGGACCTTATTTTGTGATAGTGAAATAATGTAACTGCAAGATTCATAATCTATCAGTTCCTGAACACCTTATCCACCACATAGAGTAGCAAGGAAAGTGTTCCTTCTGCCATGTATCTCTTGAGAGATACTCTCATTGTCCAGTATTTGTGTTCCTTGCTTACAACAATGACGATGGAGCTTCCTGTTGACTGAGGGGTTTTTTTTGTGGTTGCTTTGGTGGAAGCTAATCTGGCAGCCAGAAGCATCACAGATGTTGTCTCCTGACTTTAGCACTCCACCTCTCTCCAGTGCCTCTCTCTCTGCACGGTGGCAGTTCTGCCATGTTGGTAGGTCTTGGTTGTGGCAGTGCGCTATCAGTGTCTTATCAAAAAATGTTAACTTTCACCTCCAGTGTAGTAAAAAACTAAAACCAGATCTGCTTTAAGATGATGCTTGCAGAGTGTTTCACTAGTCTTACTTAGCTCTGCACTCTGTTCTAGCTGGCTGTAGCTTTGGATGATCTTATATGTGACATGAGCATTGTCTGCTCTGAGCCTGCAAACTGCCTTCATTTACAAGCCATGCAGATCTGGAGCCTAGGGACAGGATTTAGTAGGGGGCCTTGGGACTGCTAGGTTCATAGTTGGACTTGATGATCTTAAAGGCCTTTTACAATCTAAATGATTCTGTGACCTTGTGACAAGCCTCTAAGACTTGTGTATGACTTTACTCTGTCATTCAGCAATGTGCCCAGACGGTCAAGAGGGCTAATGCCATCCTGGCCTGCATCAAGAATGGTGTGGCCAGCAGGGAAAGGGAGGTTATCCTCCCCCTGTATTCAGCACTGGTTAGACCGCACCTGGAGTATTGTGTTCAGTTCTGGGCCCCTCAGTTTAGGAAGGATGTTGAGGTTCTGNCTTAAGCTCCATGGGGGGAGGTTTAGACTTGACATTAGGAAAAGGTTTTTCACTAAAAAAGTGATCAAATTTTTGAACGGGCTGCCCACAGAGGTGCTTGAGTCACTGTCTCTGGAGGTATTTAAGATTAGGCTGGATGAAGTGTTGAGTGGCATGATCTTGATGTTAGATGTTAGGTTGGACTGGATGATCTTTAAGGTCTTTTACAGCCTCTTCATTACTATGATACTGTAATACTATACAGACACAAAGGTGAGCACATACGGAACACACAACGGTGACCTGCCAATAAATTAATTGAGCTCTGCCATCACACAGAATGGCAGTGATGGCACTTGGACAGTCATGGCTTGAGGATGTCTCTTCCTTTCCAGTGATGCCGCTCTAAGCTGGCTCAAACTGTGGTACCTCCTGCTGGCATCCATCTGAGTTCCCCGTCTGCTATAGTATATAGGGCATATGTGGCCAAGACAATAGAATATGCCTCCCTGTTTCCACTCCGTGTTGTTAAGGCATACTGCAAGCTTAAGGTATTTTTCCTGTTGTGTGCTACTGGAAAAGGACCTCTGTTTTTTGACTTGGTCCTGCAGGTGAACACCTGAGTTGGTAGTAGACAACCACTGTAGTCAACCTTGCAGTCATTTTTTTAGTGACAGTGACTTTAAAGAATGCTTTGATGTCACATCTTTTGATGCTGTCCTCTAGCTCTTGATTGTTCTTAATGCTAGGAGTTTCATTATGTCTGGAATGTTCTGTTGACCTTTTTTTGTCATGTTACTGTGGCTGTGTTTGACAGGTTCCTTCTTCTAAGTTCAGTTATTGTGCAGTGTTTGTTATAAAAAGGTCTGCAGTCCCCCGGTCATGTTCAAGTACCTGCTAGGGCAGATGATGGACTCTGAGAAGCAATTTCTGTCTTTAAAGGGACAAACTAAGGTCAGTTTGAGGAACCATTTTGCCTATGAGTTTCAGGAGTGTCTCAGTCTGGGATAGTTTAATGAAAGCAGTCTTCTGATGAATGTTTCCAAGGAGGTTTAATTCTAATGGCTATTAAGTTCTAAGGGTAGAGAATTGCAGGTTTTCTTCCACATCTCTGTACATTTTTTAGGATATCTTTTTGTCAAATTCTGAGACACATTTAAAAACCCACTCCCTTGAAGATTTGATGGCAGGTGTCATCTGGCATTTCATAGTAATCATAGAATCATAAAATCATTAAGGATGGGAAGGGACCTTGAAAGATCATCTAGTCTAACACCCCTGCCACAGCAGGATCACCTAGACCAAGCTGCACAGGAACACATCCACGTGGGTCTGCTCCATTACCCTCACTGAGAAGAACTTCCTTCTGGTATTTATATGGAACCTCCTGTGTTCCAGCTTGCACCCATTACCCCTTGTCCCATCATCAGATGACACTGAGAAGAGCCTGGCTCTATCCTCCTGACACCCACCCCTCCCATACTTGTAGACATTAATGAAGTCACCCCTCAGCTTCCTAGCTCTCATCCAAGTCATTAATGAGTAGATTGGATAGAACTGGTCCCAGAACCAGTCCTTGGTGTCTCCACTAAATCAGGCCTGCAACTGGACTCCGTCCCATTGACCACTACTCTCTGTCTTCTATCCTGCAGCCAGTTCACGATCTGATGATAATGCTGGAGTTTGGAATGAGGAGGGTGTTGGTCCCTTACAGGAAGTGATAGAACTAGAGGAAATGGCTACAGGTTGCACCAGGGGAGGTCTAGGCTGGATATTAGGTAGAATTTCTTCATCAAAAAGGTCATTAAACGTTGNGGACTCCGTCCCATTGACCACTACTCTCTGTCTTCTATCCTGCAGCCAGTTCACGATCTGATGATAATGCTGGAGTTTGGAATGAGGAGGGTGTTGGTCCCTTACAGGAAGTGATAGAACTAGAGGAAATGGCTACAGGTTGCACCAGGGGAGGTCTAGGCTGGATATTAGGTAGAATTTCTTCATCAAAAAGGTCATTAAACGTTGAAACAGGCTGCCTAGGGAAGAAGTGGAGTCACCACCCCAGGAAGGATTTAAATGACATGTAAATGTGGTGCCTAGGGACGTTATTTATGGGTGACCTAGCAGTGCTGGGTCACTGATTGGAGACCATTAAGGACATTGTCTCTTTCAACAAAAGGGATTATGTGATTTATTTCTTGATAACAAGTACAAATAGTGCTTGATAATTATGGCATATTCAATTTTATTTAATACAGGATCATCTCCAGGGCTACTTATTTTACAAAACCCCCACAAATGTCATGATAGATTAAGCAGGTGGTTTTCTCACTCTCTTCTTATAGTTCAACAGCTTTTCTTCAATGAAATCAAGAAGCCAGAGTATATTTATACCTATTATGTGGAGCAAGGAAGGAGTTATCTTCAGATAGTTGTCTCAGAAGTGAATGTTTTAATGATCCAACTATCTTGGTTTGCTTAAAGAAAATGTAGAAAAAAAGGTGAAATGTACCTTTCAAATTAAAAAAAAAAAGGAGGGGTGCTGGAAGAGAACTCTTGACACCAGAACCTCTGTCACAGCAGAGTTTCTCTCCAATGTCTGGAAAAAGTCTTATACTTCTGGGATGCTTTCCAAAATATTTCCAGTGACCATTGCCACAGGCGTGAACTTTTTAATGCATTTTGCAGTAATCTCCAGCACAGCGCAGTTGATTGCTGTCTGAAAGCTTCTATGATATCAAATGAGCCAGGCAGCATAAATGCCATGAACCATCTTCTGTTGTGTGTATTTTGTTGCATCTTCAGAAGTCTTGCAGAGACAGATGTGTTGTTTCAGGGAAATCCTGCTCAATATTTTTTACATAATTGTGTAATTGCATATTTATCATTTGCCTTTCAGTAAGAAGGACTTTTTCTGTTTCCCCCCACACACACTTGCACACACAAAGGATTGAGTGTCTGTCCAGATACTTCAGTCGGTACTCAAAGAAAAGTATCTGATGGCTTCATGAGTTTGAGCTTTTCTAGCATTCATTTTATAGAAAGTGAAATGCTTTTCAATTAAAAGCTAAAAGAGTTTTCAGAAATGTATTTTCAGCAAGGGTTCTGTAGCAAAGTTTATCTTCTTTGTGTACCTGCCAAGATAGTTCAGGCAGCTGATAAATGAAGTGCACTCTTCTGATGTGCAAGTTAAAGGAGACCAGAAGATGAAAATGCAGTGGGGTTTTTTCAATCTCATCTTAGAATCCCAAAATCTTTTGTTGGTAGAGGCCATTAAGATCAAGTCCAACCATTGACCTAGCACTGCCAGCTCACCACTAAATCATGCACCACATCTACACACTTTTTAAATACCCCTGGGGATGGTGACTCCATCCATCTTCTAGGCAATCTGTTCCATGTCTAATGACCTTTTCAATTAAGAAATTCTTCCTGATATTCCCTAGTTCAACTTGGGGTAATTTTCTCTTGTCCTGTTGCTTCCTATTAGGGAGAACATGAAGATGCCCCCTCATTGCTCCAATCTTGTTTCAGGTAGATGTAGAGAGCAAGAAGGTCTCTTCTGAGCTTCCTTTTCTCCAGACTAAGCAACCACAGTTTCCTCAGGTGCTCCTCACAGTACGTGTGCTATGTGTTCTCCAGTCATTAGAACTGGAGATGTTTATTCACTCAGACTTTCTCAAGACTGAAATTTGACCCACACCTTTTTTCAAAAAGAAGTTGTTTCAGGGAATTGTTTTTCCTTTAAGGAAAAAAAAAAAACCCAACCCTGAACAGAACCAAAACACATGTGTGTGTCTGTATATGTATACACAAAAGTGTCTTTATACATATTTATGTAACAAGGAAAATTGTAAACAGTATGAATGGAAAGTTGTACCCAACTCCAAAGACAGATCTCCCAGGAGCTCTTTATCTCATTGCCACTATGTGCCCACACAGATAGGGTGCACCAAAGCCCTTCATCCTGCACTATTGCTCCGACAAACAACTTTGATTGTTGGATGGTCTGCAATAGGTGAAGAATGAAAAATAGAAACTTGAGCACCAGTAAAGAAAAACAAGCTGTCAGAAATGGGCTTCGCTGCAAGGCACGAAAAGGTCAAAAAATACTTCTCCCCCCGCCCCCCGCCTTTACCTTTGGAGCAGCCACCAGACGTATCCAGCAGAATTTTTCCAGTCGGTTCATCAGTCGGGGCTTTCTCTCAATTTTAAGTGCCAGCACCACTTCAGTTCAGAGGAATTGGCTGGCTTCTTTCCCAGACAAGATTTCCCAAATTCAAAATGACCTCTCAAGATCCTAACTAATAGTATCTAAATGGAGATTTCCTCTTCATTGAGCCTATTCTCAGACTGATCCTTCTACTGACAGCACAAACTAGTGTGACCAGACCTCCCACTTCTTACAACAAGCACCTTTTTAAAAGAAATCATATATCATGTTAAAGTTGTTCTGTATTACAGAAACTATTGCACTTCTGGGTTATGCACTAATTTTAAGTATTAGTGAGGATGTTATTTTGTGATAGCAAAAGAATATAACTGCAAGGTTCTTAACCTGTCAATTAATGAAGATCTCATCCACCACACAGAAGCAAGCTGCAGCTTCAGCTCCCTGTAAAACGTCACTTCAAGTTGGACAGTCACACTGCAAACTAGTGATGTGGACTTATCCTATGTGGACGTAATCTGTGAAGTCTTGAAATGTATCAGGATAGTAAATTCCTGTCAAGAAAGACACCAGTGACTATTTATGCAAAGGATGAAGTATTTCAAATACAGATTTGTAAAGTCCTGGAGTTCTGTTCTTGAAGAAATTTGGGCAGAAGGAGAGCACACAAACATATATAATACCAGAATGGGTAACACAGTGGGAAGTGGCTAATACACTGTAAAATGAATCGTCAGACCAGACTAGGGACTGATTTAATATTAGCATCAGGTTTAATCCTGTAGCTGACTTCAGAAGAAACACCAGAGGCACAACACACCTCCAATTTCTTTTAATAATATAGGAAACAGTACCAAAAG